>CAEGAE010033138.1:0-66169 GCA_903067095.1 Girardinus metallicus | reverse complement strand
GCCTGGCGACATTTGCCGCATGTCTTCTCCCTCTCTCAATCCCTAATTTCCTGTCAAGCTACTTTCAAATAAAGGCCATTAGAGCCTCAAAAAATCTTAAAAAAAAAAAAAAAAAAAAAAAAAAATTATTAGCCCACCCAAAACCAGGAATCTTCAATCTGCTGTTCTTCAGACCTTCTTAATAATTTCGACTAAAAATGGTCAAACTATTATTCAAACTTAATATTTGACTCTTTTTAAATAAAGATTTAAATATTACATTTTAGCTGTTTGTTCGTGGAATTTTTTCCACGTTTGTTCGCATAGTTTTACGGGGATCTATTTTTCTTGTGAGTTTCAAAATTATGAGGTATTTTTCATCATTTTCAAAGAAGAAATTTCTACCCATCAATTTTTGGCAAAAGTTTAATGTTTGTTCTTATGTTGGAGTCTAGAAATAAAATGGGGACTGTTTAAAAATGACAAATATCTCCTACAGGAAATATTTGTAATATTGGCTTTTAAGTTTTGATACAGGTTATCAAAATTTAAAAGCCCATAAAATTTGTGGTTCTAAATGGATTTTATTTAACTAAAGGTTGCAGAAAAAGAAAAAACTTTTTTTTTTTTTTTTTTTAATATACAGAATTGTCAGCCTTTTCAAACTTGTGGCTTTACAGGGTTTCCCCCAGGAAACTTGCAAAGCCCGGCGCTCAGGGCAGCTGTCTAGCCGGCCGCCATGTTTTTGAGTTAAAAAAATATTTAAAGTTGACAGGAAATTTGAAAATATTACTTGATAGTTGTGCATTTTTGGAAGATTGTAGGATTAATACCTAAACACCATCTATAAAGTCTTAAAAAAAGACTTCATAGTTTTAAAAAACCTAAGATAAATTAACAATGCTAAGCCTGGTGGGGGCAGAAGAAGAGCCTGGTGGCCCGCCAGGCTTATAATACACTGAGGGAAACCCTGCTATTCAGTACTATGTCAGTAATATATGTGTTGATGCGTGTTGAGAATTGTCACAGAAAATGTTTTGACAGCTTTAAGATACTCTTGTAAACTCATTAAAAGATTACAATAAAGTTATTTCTTTTCCAAAACTTCAGATGGATCCAGTTGTAACTTTTTCACAAAGCTGTGTCGTTTGAATCAAAATACATGTAATTATTTTGCAGTAACAGGGTGGATTTTTATCTAGGGTTTATGTTTACAGTGAACTCGAGTCAGCCACAATCATGTCTTATAAATCTCCCCATTTGAATGGCCTTTGCTTCAAAAATATTCTCAAATTTATAGCTGTTCCTGTTGCTTCTCCATCTTTTTCTACCAATTTCCCTCCACATAATTTGAATGAATACGCTTGGATATGGCAAATTAAAAACGTGCACCAATTCTTTTAAAAACTGAATGTTGTGTTTTGACAAGGTGAAATTAATAACAGAAATTACCTTGAACTATCCAATTCTACATTTAAAGATTATGAAACATATGAATGCTACATTTCCGATTTCAATCACTTAAAAAGTTTGATGATAATCTAATTTCTTGAGGTCTACCTGTAATATTCCAGGGCGAAGAGGGACTAATCCTTGGGACGGTGAGTGAATGATTATATTTGGATAAAACCCACGGATGTGAAATTAGAGACTCACCTGTCCTTATCTAATTCTTCCTTATTAATAAAATCCACCTAAAACAAAAGGATAGGGGATGAGGGCACTACCACTACTACAAACCACTGATCTACACTTCACTTTCACCAGGATTTAACACACAAATTTACTGTATTTCATGCATTAAACCAGAGTTCTTGGTATTCATACCTGCTTCATGTTCTTCTCAGTAGAAACATGCAGGCAGGACCGCAGAAAGCCATTGGATTTATTGCAGCTGACCTTAAAGACTTCCCGTTGCTTACAATGGTTGCCAGCTGCCATAATAAGGGACACTGTTGAACAAACATAGTCACTGATAGTACAACTCATATATCCGGAGCTGGCAACTAACATTAAGGCTATCTTTCAACACAACATCAACTAAGAAGGTTTTAAAAGGTAAATCTAAGTGTGAACGTTTTAAATAAATAGGCGTTTCCCGATTTAGTCTCGTTAAGCTGCAACAAAAGTCGAAATTAAAGTTCAGGATACACTTCTAGCTTTCATAAACATGAAAACAGGCCGTGTAAGGAAGTGAACATTAACCGATGAAACGGCAATCAACACTACCCAACTGACGTTACAAGTGGCTTTAACTTTTAGCATTTAGCTCAACTGCGACGAAAACACGGAGACGTTAAAAGTAACGAGCTGGGCCGCTGCTACGAGCTAGCTGGCTAACAGGTTAGCCTCGCCACCTTCAGGGAACATATGGCTTCACACAAAAACAAATGGTAATTCCGACAAGCTACTGTTTTCACCATTTACATCGGGGGATTGAATACCAACCAACTCATTTTGTAGGGTGTAAAAAGGGCTCCTCGGGTGTGCAAATCCAAAAAAAAAACAAACGTGAAAAACTGGTTGAACTCAGACCGAAAACTCCACCTCGATGTCAACGCCTCGCAGTTTCACCATTCAAATGAATACACCACCGGTGTGCGGGATTGTGGGATTGATTTTGGCAAAGAAAGGAATGGAGTTTGGGTAGCTTTAGCGACAACCGGTGGACGTTGACAAACAAGCATTTGTAACGCCACGCCATGTCGCCATCGTGTGGTAGGTAGTCTGCACTGCAGCTCAGTAAAGGTAGAGCGCCATTTTCACGGCGATTTCTACTTAAAACGACTCATGATAATGTAAAAGTTGTAACTTTCTGTTTAATCGACAGCTGTTGCTATAACAATAGTAACAAAAGTCTAAAATAAATAAATAAACCTGGTCTTGTGGGGGGGTTCTTCTTACAGTTTTCTGTTTTGTTTTTAATGACAAAGAGAATCAGTCCTTTTCCAACTTTCTCATGTTCTAAGTCAGCCACCAAACACCGTCTTCCAACACATTTTGTGTATTTACATTTATTTATTTTTTTATTATTATTAATGCTGATATAAAGGAATGGAAGCTAGACAGAGGTTCATAAAAAATTAGACTTTATGAAACAATGAGTGTATATGATAATCTTTCAGCAATTAATTTTACCTTAACTGTGTTTAGATAACATGCATTTCAATATGTATTTACTAAATATTAAACTAATGGGTATCTTCAAAATATAACTCTATAAGCTAAAGATACTTACCGTCAATGTCATACAAAGAAGCTTTCCTTCGCATGACATATTGTTGTTGCTCCTCCTTCTAAGTATTAGCATGGAAATATCTGAAACTCTCCCCAGAAAAGATTATATTTTTATTTTATTGACAATCTGGATGCCAGACATTTAGATTCTCTTAATTCAAAGACAATAGGAACAATAACAAACCAGTGACCTAATTTTCTTTGGAAGGTTTAACGGTTCATTCATTATGGTAACACATGTAAAGTCCAGCCAACACATACTGGCTGGAAGAATTGAAAATGAACCAACACATACCGACGGCGCTTTGTTTTGGAGAAACTTTTATGTCTCCAGACAACCACAAAAACGAACATTTTCTGGTGATCTGTGGCTGATCGTGATCAGCATCCAGCTGCATACACCGACACAAAAACGCCAAATCATGAGTTTCTCTCTTGAGACAAACTGATCAATATTCCAAAACAAATGTCTATATTTGATTAAAGTTTTTCTTTTTTCTTCTTGTTTTTTCTTAGCTTAATCTGTGGTGCATTAAGAGTCCAAGTCGTTTGATTTCCATTTTATCTGAGACTAGTAATGGAAGATATTTAGACCAACTCTACTTCTCCAAGAATTTTTAATGACATTTCTGACTGTAAGTTATTTAGAATAAGAGGTGCTTGTTTTATTTCACAGTGGGAGTTTTGTAACAAAAAACAGCAAAAGTTACTGATTAAACTGAAAAATAGCAAACCAGAGGGCCCGGCAGATGACAATTTTGCAGTTTTTTAAAAAGATTTCAGACATTTTTATTGATGACTTTTGATGAGTTTAGGTAAAAGCAATTTGTGAATGGGCTCAAATAAAAAAGTAGAAACTAAATCAATAATTTTATAATATTTCAACATTTTCTGGCCATTCTTTCGCAGTTCTGAACATCTAGCGGATATAAATTAATTACATCACAATAAACCTTGTTTATTCCAGCTCCCTTTAGGTTTATTGGAAACATTTTAAGTAATAACTTGGAAAGATTTCAATGTCTGATCTTCTCAGATAAAAACAACCACCCACAAAGTGACTAAGAGCATTATCAGATTTACATCAGCAAGGAAGGATTTGCATTACAAGGTTTCACCCAGATAAAAGCAGAGTGTTTGCTGGAGTCTGTGGGTGTTTGAAATTTAAGCTGGAACTTGGCAGAGGTGCAGAAAATCCCCTCCATACTTGTGAAAGGCTGTTTAGTCTCTTTTAGCAGGATGTGCTTACTGCTAAGCAGGACGTTTGCTAGCGCAGAAAAAAATCTCTTCCGGCTCTGAGTGAAAGAAACTGTTATTTAAACGAAGCTCCAAGAAATCAACTCCAACTTTCTGAAAAACATGACCAATAATTCTGTAGCATTTGTGTAATAATTAACTAAAACTGACCCGTTTATTTGACAAAACCTCTGGAAATCTAAGTGATTTTGACCCTTCCTGCTTCGCGTTTCGCTTTCACAGGTAAGTATATTACAATAAGCAGAGAAAACATGACATTTTTGACAAGTATTCATGAAACAGGAGGACATTTCAGGTGTAAAAGTGGAGAATCTTGAAATGATGCAGATCAGATTTCTTTTATGGAAAAATGAAGAAAAAAAACTCTCAATTTGCAGATTACTACAGAGTGCCTGGTTTTAGGGCCACTGAAAGAAAATAGAATTCTGAGATCAATCTCAGAATTCTGACTTTTCATGGAATTCCGACTTTAATCTCAGAATTCCGACTTTAATCTCAGAATTCTGACTTTAATCTCAGAATTCTGACTTCCATCTCAGAATTCCGACTTTTTCTCAGAATTCCGACTTTAATCTCAGAATTCTGACTTCCATCTCAGAATTCCGACTTTTTCTCAGAATTCTGACTTTAATCTCAGAATTCCAACTTTTTTCTCAGAATTCCGACTTCAATCTCAGAATTCCAACTTTTTTCTCAGAATTCTTACTTTTATCTTAGAATTTTGACTGTAATCTCTTAATTCTCAAAAAAGTCACAATTCTGAATAAGTCAGAATTCTGAATTTAATCTCAGAACTTTGAGGAAAAAGTCTGATCGTACTCAGGGCCACTGACTGAGATTAAAGTCAGTGGCCCCAATCCTCTTCCATGTTTCTCTTAATCTACCCTTTGCTTTACATTGTCAAATAAAAAAAATTTTGCCCGTATGACATTTTCCATGTCACACCATCTCATCGGGGATTAGAAATGGTTTTTGATCTGCTGTCCTTGCATCCAGAGTTTTGTATACAGCAAATAATTGCATTCATTTGGAAATATTTTTGAAATGACAGTGTCTCTGTTGTCCAGTCAGCCCAGTGCATAAACAAAAGGCTTCTTGTTTGCAAAGTGCAAAACCACATGAAATGAAAAAGATGACAAAGACATCAAGAGAGCAGCGGAGGCAGAGATCTCAACATTCCTGGGTGAATATCTCGAAGCAGACAGAGAGCGTTGGGGCTCAGATTAAAAATCCCAGAGGAATTTTAATGTAGATGCTTCAAAAACATAAAACTCCCTCTTAGCCCAACCTCAGCTGAAGTATATATTTCCATTATTCCCCATATATATCCTGTGTTTGGTGGAGCTCCTCTTCTCATCTGGCAGCAAGAGAAATAAAAGCTGGATGCGTCAGCGTGGGAACATTTACACTGTTCAGAAAGTTCATCTGTATCTCAGATTTTCTCCCAAACAGAACCAGGCTCTGCATGTAATTATAAGTAAAAAACAAGACTGAACTTCAACTATGCCTTTGAGTGCAAATAAGTACCATACTTCTAAAAGGAATATGGAGGATGATTAGGGCCCCCGGCAAAAAGCAAAAATTCAAACTTTTGATTTCCGGATATTAAAGTCAGAATTCTGAGAAAACCGTAATTCTGATTTTAAAACCAGAATTCTTGGATTAAAGTTAGAATTTTGACAGAAAAGTAAGAATTCTGAGAAAAAGTCATAATTCTGAACAAAAAGTCAGAATTTTGAGATTAAAATCAGAATTGAGATTGAAATCAGAATTATGAGATTAAAATCAGAATTTTTGGATTAAATTAGAATCGTGACAAAAATGTCAGAATTCTGAGATTAAAGTCAAAATTCTGAGATTAAAATCTGAATAATTTTTTTTCCCCGTAATTGAAAGACTTTTACCATCCGTGGATAAATAACACAACAAGACTTAAAATTATTCACACCCTTGAATCTTTTCACCGTTTTTAAAAATTTGACATGCAACTAACCTCAACCTTCAGTATATTTTATTGTGTTTTGTGTGATTAACACAAAAATGGAGAGAAAATCATAAAAAATGTTCCAAATAAAAACATGAAAAGTTTGGCATATTTACAAACTAGAGGTTTCTGTAATTTCATTTAGGGGCATCAGAGTAACGTGGCTAATTTTTGTATCATCACCATGTATCGTTTTCTTTGCTCTCACATTGATATGCTACTGTGAGTTGGTGAACCATGTCAAATCTAAATAAAATGCACTGATGATTATTATTTAACAAAAAGAGAAAACACAAAGTTCAAGAATATTTGGACCTTCTGTATCAACATTTAAGCTTTTTCAGACCATCAAAATGGAGCAGAGAATCTCTTTTTGATAGTCTGATGAGATGAATCTCAAAGTAGGTGGCCCGTCACAGAAAACAGATGAGAACAACAGACACTGAGAGATTGTTAAATGCACATTCCAGCACTAGATGGCAGCGTTTGTCTGTAACTGATTAAAGCTGGTAGATCCAGCTGTTCATACCTCCTTTAATGGTTTCACTGGGATTTTTAGACTGCCAAATGATTACCAAAGTCCCAGAGAAGTTTTAAAATCACACGCCAAAGTAAGACAGAGTCAAAAGAGTTGGCATGGAAAACACGGTTGCACATTTTGTCTAACAGGATTATAAAATGCTTTATTAGATTTAGATTTGGACTCGTTTCTCTCAGAGGTTTTAAAAGTTAACATGTCACCTAGACCAAGTCATTTAGTTTTGGGCCAAATCAAGATTATGAATGCTCTTCATGGCCGGTTGTGCCAGAATATATCGATAAAACCTGTTCACAAACTGTTAAAATATCAACAAATCCTCTTTTCAGTCCCTCCAGAACTTCGTGATTCTTTTTGTGATTTTATGCAATAAAAATCAAAGTGTTTCTGGTTCTAATTTGGAAATATTTGCGTTTTCTTATGACGGTAAATGCAGCTTTTTATCACTCGCTGTTTAGATCATGGACTATAATCTGACATCAATTAAAGCTGAGGGAACCGTTTTGAACATTTCTGAGAAAAATCTGCAATAAACTCCCAATTACTAGCACAAGAAATTGGGGGGATTTGTTGATTTTGCATAAATTTCCATGATAATTCTCAAGAAACTGAAGGGACTGATTGATGTAATTTGGAAGTAAACAGATAAAAACTGCATTGATTTGATTGATAACATAATATTTAATCACATGTAGTGTTTAGTCTAGAATCGAAAGGGCCCGTGGTCCGGATTTGGTCCACGGGCCTAAAGTTTGACACATGTGACCTAGAAAAACCTTGTTTTAAATGTGTAAGCAGGGCATTTAGACTGAGCAGATAAAGTTCAGAGTATTTACTTACAGCTAAAATTGATCAAAACAAGCAAGCATTGCTGCAAGAGTCACATAAAACAGCAAGATTTATTATAGTAATGCTGATAAATGAAAGAAATTCAGTTTGAACCAGTTGCATGTGTGAAAATCTTTTCACTTGATTGCCAAATTTAAATCAGTTTTTGCCATTTCTAAGTCAAAAAAACAAAACAAAAACATGAATCCATTATCTCCAAAAAATATTCCTTAGTCTGGGATAGTGACCTACAAAGAGCAATATCACAACAAAATAAATTATTAAGAGATAAAGAAGGAAGTTTTATGTTTCACAGAAAAAAAATAATAATCTGAGATACAGGTTTGATTTTCCTAATTGCCTTTGCTTTGGAGTTTCTGTTTTTGAGCACAATATTGGTAGAAGCTCAACCAACAAATGGGGTTACACAAGGCAGTCATAATGTCAGGAAACAAGAGTTTCACACATTCGGAGGACCTAAAAAGCTGGATTATTCATCACAGGAGCAGCATTTTCCAGGTAAGACACAGTCCACCCTGTTAAACCTTCAACCACACTGCCCCACTCACACGACTCGTCCAAATAAGAAACTTCCTTTCATCAAAGAAGAACCAGCCGCTTTAGATTCTTTGATGACGGACAAGAACTTTTTTTTTTTCCACCGCAAGACTTTTTTTTTTTTTTTTTTTTTCTTCTTTCCTGCTGTGTTTTGATAAGGCCAGAAATTAAAGATGCTTGCCTGAAAGAAGCCAAAAGAAGACATGCAAGAGTGACCCAGCACAGAACGTTGATTGTGCCATTTCCAGCATGCAGGAATGAAGTCAGTATACAGTAGAATGTAGGTACAGGTGAATAAACTTCAAGGATTTGCATCGCTGACTACAAAAAATAATCTTTAATTTTGCAACCCGGATATTAACAGGATGCGGATGGATGTGTGAGAGTAACAGGTATGGCTGCAATGCCAGCAATAAATCCAACGTGGCAAACTCTCATTTGTTGGAGTTGGGAGTTAAGGCTATAATTTTAATAAGGTTTAGGTTAAAGTTTGGGCTCTAAATCTGATTTTAATGGTTAAACATTAGGTTTACACAGGAAAAATGATAAACTTAACTAATTGGAAGTCAATAAAAAGTCTTGCTGTGGCCAGAAATAGACTTGCTTGAGTGTTGGGATTGTAAAACGTCACAATTTACTTTATATATAGAAGCTAATTTTGTTTATAGGCCAACCGTGAGACGGCACACAGAAAGAAAGAAATGTAAAAACTGAAGATAAATATTAGAAATATGCAAGAAAAGCAATAGAGGACAAGAGAATATGACCATTAACGATTATATAGCTTACGAGATCTGTTTAATTTATATGTTTATTTCTGTAATTAACTGTTGCTAACCCTTAGATACAAAGTACAAGAATCAGCTTTGATATGTTATCGTTTCGTTCGTGTTTTTCTTTCGTGAGCAGTTCTCACGGGTTGTCAACACCGTTTTTTTGATTCTACATTGTGCGTAAATCCTTGAATGTGCTACATAAACTAATGAGAATTTGTCATTTCTTTTTTTTTTTTTTTTACTATACATCTTTCCCTGAGCTGCAGATAAACATGGGGGGCGAATGTACGAGGTTCATCGACATGTCGTGTCTCTGTGATTTCTATTTCTTCCAGATCCTCTTCCACACAAGGTGCTCAAAACTGCACCGTCCTGCCCCAACTGCTCCCTCACTCACCCTTCAATTCCCACTTGAGAAGTAATGAGGCACACCTGGCATGTACCACGGATCACTTCATCAAAAAAATATCCAACCACTCTTTGGATCAAATATGCGGAGCTAAAACGAGCTGAGGGGAACATTCTCCTCCACAATCCCTGAAGAGGTAAACATCTCTGTCAATGAGCCACAAGCCTGAGGATGTGTTGAACCAGGACAGTGTTTGAAGGGAAAGCATGTGTCCACAAAGCAGACAAGACCACCAACTCAATCCACAGAGGTTATTTTATCTTCCTAAAGGAATTAAATACGATGCAACATGTTGGAGAGATGTGGTAGACCTGTCTTTAAAGCTGCTGATAAATAAATGGCTTTATAAGGAAAAACAGCAGCATGCTGTTCTGTCGTCCAGCAGGTGCAGAGGGATTCTGAACTCACCTGCTTGTTCTTTAAACTCTGGAGCTGAATGTCACGTTTATGTTGGGTTTGTTGTCAGATCAGCCGATAACTCTTCTGAGCTTAGAAACTCTGAATACAGAATACACCAACTGTTCTTAACAAAAGCCCAACAAAAGTCGTATTTATACTTCAATGTCGCTCCTAGAAATAGTGCAATACTTTTATTTTTCTCCTTTAAATCTTCATCTTATTGACATAAGAGGAGGAACGGCCTCAGTTTCGAGGATTACAAGAAAAAGGTTGGAGGTCGAAGCTGTCATTTGTGTATTAAAAGCTGATGAAAAAAAGACGGAAGGTTATTAATTGTGTTTGCACGAGTATTTGTCTTTACAATAGACTAAACAAAAAGGTTCGGTGCTGCTACAAAAACAGCACACTCAAGACTTTCTTCTCTTTTCACTTTTTCAGACCCAGTTTTTCAGCTGCACGTTTGAACTTGTGCTCTTACTTCGAAACATTTAATATAAGAGTTGCGACCGCAAGCAGACTGTCATAACATACATGGAAAATCGATTATAATACCGATTTTCCACAGGAAATGTATGCAGGCTGGTGAGAAAGTTAAAGAACTAAAAATCACAAACAGAAAATGAATGGCCCAGTGGAAAAAAAACCCAAAACAAAAACATGTACATAAAGTTGAAGTCTGCACCATGTTCCAGGGCAGGCTGTCACGCAACTTGTGACCAAACATGAAATAATAAACGTCCAACACTTTGAATTAAAGTCACTCAAGACACAAGAAGGAAATCAGAGAAATAATATGTATGTTTTTGTTGTGTGAATAATATCACAACTATTAAAACAACTACTAGCATAGTGTTTTAGAAAAACTTGCACTTATTAACTTTCCTAATAATTTCTATAAAATATGAAGTGTTTTAAAGGTTTCTACTAAGTTTTTTTGTTGCTGCTTGTTTTCTTTTTTTTAAATTTCAGGAAGGCATTAAAAGGAAAAAGTATGGAGGAAGAGCACCTGAGAGAAGTTGCTGTTCAAATCAGACAAAATTGGTGTCAAATGTTTGTGCTACGTTTGTGCAGCAAAAATTTTCAGTTGTGCTGCTGTCATTTTAAACATTTTAAGAAATGTTTCCAGAGGTCATGAAAGGTCACATTTTACAAATCAGACAAATCTGGTTTTAATGGTCAAAAGGTCAACCAGCCTTGAAACTTTCATTAATATCTTCAAAGCCAAAGCAGCACAAACATTTTTGCTGCACAACACAGCACTAATGCAGTCGAGTTGATTGACACCGATTTTATCTGGTTTGAAGAAGGTGGGAGTGATGGCTGACCTTTCATGACCTCTGGACACATTTCTTAATATCTTCAAAATGACAGCAGCACAAAGGAAAATTTTTGCTGCACAAACATGCTACACCAATTTTGTCTGATTTGAAGAGGGTGGGGGACCAACTTCACTCAGGTGTGGAGGGCTGGTGATGCTGCGGGCTCGTTTCTGTTTCAAAGGTTCAGGGAGTGTTAGGATGCACAGCATTAAGAATTACATATTTTTGAAAGCCACATTTAGAAGAAATTGCAGATTTGATCATATGTGGTTCTACAAAGAGGCTGTAAGATGCCAATAGCTTATCTGCAAGTAAGCATAACTAATTTAAGTAAATACTGGACTGTTTTACTGGCACAAAAGCAAAAATCAGAGGCGAGAAAAGAGTTACGAAATCTCAAAATGATACCAATCCCAAACAGGCCAAAGTAGCTAAATCAAGCAGTATTTTTGCAAATTTTCAAGAACAGATTAACAGCACATGCACGACTTCAGCTGCAAGTAAAATGCATTCTGATCCTCTTTCACGTTGCCTGCTCCAGGTTGCCGGCTGTGATTGCTCTCCAGGCTTGTCAATGTTTTACTCCTGGAGTATCTGAGGTCATAAGACTTTAACACCAGCAAATGCCTGGCCTCTGGACCCCGACGTCCTGCTTGCCAGGTTTTGTCTGTTAATACTGTGAGTTACTGAGCGATTCCGGGCATGACAAGAATGGGTGTCCAGACGTGGGCTTGTCGAAAGGCTGCAGTTACCGTTCAGTGGTTTCCAGCCTGTTATTAAGTTATGTACAGCCCAAACCTTGATAGAGCAGGGTGGATGCTCTGTGGTTGCTTAAACTATCTGGGAGTTCATTTAGCAGAGAAATCCATAAATACTTCATAACCAACCTATGAATTTGTGGTTTCATAATATAGAAACATTTAATAAAAATAAAAAAAATTTCTGTCTGTTTAAGGGGTTTTAGTTTTGTTTCAACTGAAACGCAAGCCTTAGATCAAAAATGAATCTCTCTTCTCATGAACAGCTTCACTTCATGTAGCATTTTATGCGTTTAGTGGTCCCCAAATTGCACCAAGTTGTTCCACTGAACTCGTGGATCCAGGGATCGCTAGATCACCTGGACTGATCTAGAGAGACTCGAAGGAGAGAAATGAGTAATGGCTTTGATTTCTACTAGTAAGGTCGATCTGATGAACCCAGACAGAAGTTTAGATCGTTCTCAGATCAAGGCAAGTTTATTTTTAAAGCACATTTCAGCAACAAAGCATTTCACATGATAAATACATGATACAGTAACCAAAAGAGCAATAAACATTATATTTTGTCAAACACCACAATCAAAATCATCAAGAATATTAATCAAATACATTAATTAATGTTCCAGTTTTTTTTTTTAATCAAAGGCTTCGCTAAACATCTGGGGTTTTTTAGCCTTGATCAAAAGGAACTCAGCGTTTCGGCTGTTTTATGGATTTATGGAAGTTTGTTCCAGATTTGTGGTGCATAGAAGCTGAATGCTGCTTCTCTATGTTTGGTTCTGCTTCTGGGGATGCAGAGCAGAACCAGAACCAGAAGACCTGAGAGGGGTTTGGAAGGTTGCAAAAACTAAAATCCTACTAAGCCAGAAGTCCTACCAAGTATTTCTGATTTAGTTTCTAGTCCAAATATCTTAGCAGACTTGAAGTACGACAAAACTAACTTACAAGTAACTTTTTGGTGAAATATAGGAGCTTATATTCAATCAAAAATTCCTTAATATTGGTGAAAAAAAATACTTGTTCCATTGGCAGATAAATTCACTTATAACAAGATATTTTTCCCATGGTACACTGAAATAATCTGCCAGTGGAACTAGTATTTTTTCACCAATATTAAGGATTTACTGACTTAAAACAACCTCATATTTCTTGCTAAAAAGTTACTTGTAAGTTTGTCTTATTTCAAGTGTACTAAGATATTTGGACTAGAAACTGGATCAAAAATACTTGTAAGATTTTGTGTTTTTGCAGTGTCTTTAATGTTTTTCAGTGATTTCTAAGGTAAGACAGGGTAAAGTCTACTCTTTGAGTTACAGAGAGCTGGAGTAAGGACTGCAGAACGGAGGTGATGAGCTTCATCTTCCTGGTTTTAGTGAGAACCTGAGCAGCAGCATTACTGCTCCACACCAGTCAATGAAGAAGTAGAAGGAAAATACCAGCACATTTACACCACAGAACATGACAGTATGGGAGAAAATTTTATTTTGAGACGCAACCTACAAATAAAACATCAAAGTAGTCCTTTAGTAGTTTTTAGAAAGGCAGATCTCATGTTACTTTCACCCAATTTGAGCATTTTAAGTTTCAAAACAAATGCAACTTAATCAGTGATATTCATAGAGGATCATATTTCCCACGTCAGGCCAGGAGGAATGTGGCGTATACTGTACACGTTATCAGATCACTACCAGAACCTGTTGAGAGGCTGACCTTTTTTGAGGTATAAACATGATGAAACTGATAACAGCTCCTCTCTGGAGACAACGTGACGAAGCACAACCCTGCAAAAACTAAACTACTGTTTAGAACATGTTTGCATGTTCTAACGTTACATTAGATCTTCACAGGAAAGCGTTTCTCAACATGAAACTCTTGGTATGAACACAGCAACATGCAAACATGGGATCAACACAGATGTAGAAGTAGCTCCTTGTTGACTTTCAGGATAAATAAACCCAAATAGCTTCTGCATGCTTCTTTGATCAGGAGGAAACACAAGAACTCCAGTCAACAACCTTCCACATCAAATACCACTGGTTAGGGCACAACAAAGTGAAATAAGCCTGAAATCTTAACAACAATCAGCCAGTATGAGCGCAATGTTTAGCTTGCTGAATACAAAGGACAGAAAATCACATGCTTGGAGGATTTTGTAAAATTATGGCCTCACATGTGCACACTTGATAGCAAAAACAGAGAAATATTTCTCACCAACATGTAGTAATTCCAGCCACACCAAAACCAAACAAACATCAACGAAGTAGACAAGTCTGGTGGTTTGCACAAATCACGGGCACTATTAGAAATTGAATAAACACAAAGTGTCTCGTAAGTTGCATCAACCGCATTTCAAAAATGTTTTTCAGATATCGAATCCAGCTGTCGGATTCAAGAGAGGCCAGAAAGCGTTGGTGAAACAAGCAATGGCAGCTCCAAATTATTTTAAAAGAAATTCAATAAAAAGTCAAAGTTACAGAAGCAAACTTTTTGATTAAAGTTTAGTCTACTCCTATTATTTAAATAGGAGTCGGATGATTTCATTTAGGATATTTTTCAGGTACATCCCACCAAAAAGACGACATGCCTTCAGGACTGGGACACCAGAACCATTTGAGGATGGTTCCTGGGAAAAGTAAGTCTGTCACTGCCTCTGGGATGTCTCCATTGAATTAAATTAAAAGAAGACAATGGATGGATCAATTAATGAATCAATGGATGGATAAAACATGGTCTTGTGCCAACCTTTTCTGATTTTCAGGAATATTCAGTTAAAATGGCCATCATCATCCAAAAGGAGGTACAATATTTGCTTTCTATTACATTTTAAGTCCATACAGAACTTTATAGATGTTCAGATGCTGAAAAGACCTAAAAATAAATGTTTAAAATTATTGAAATTGATACATAATTTCAAATATTGTGATAAGTAATTTTCTCTTCCCTTTAGCTAAACCACATACATGCTTTTGGTTTGACCGCAGCAGTTATACAGATACAACACAAACACTGAAATTTTCTTTTGATTATGGTTTATGTCTAGCAGTAAAACACACACACATTTGAAGGTTTTGTTTTTTCTTCAGAGGTTCTATGGAGAAGTGTGTGCGTGTTTGTTTCCAGTCTACATTATGTTTTTTGTTGTTTTTTTCTCTTTTTTTTTACTGTTTGATATATCAGCACCAACCAATTTCTTTTATATTTTCAGCTTAAACCTCTCAGTGAAGATATGATACCTCAGTTTAACTCATGTTCAGACTGTCAGGTTTATTGGTTCCCACTTGTTTAGGTTTCCCTGCATTTTAGTTACTTTCTTAAACACTTTTGAATCTTGAAGACACCAATAACTAGTGGTTATTGGAGAGTAGAAACGGTGTGTGATGAGGCGGCCTGCAGAAAGAACTCAGTTATACCAATTCTGTCAGGAGGAATGGGCCAGAACTCCAGCAAACTGCTGTGAGAAGGAAACTAACCCAAATGGTTTGACCCAAGTCATACAGTTTGAAACACAATTATCCCTTATACTGACTGAATGTGTAAACTTCTGAATTAAAAGAAAGTAAAAAAAAGAAAAAAATCTTTAAATATGTTCTTGTTAGGTTTTCTGGCATTTTGCAAATAGAAATAAGTTTGGTAATTCTAACTACCGTATTTTTCGGACTATAAGCTGCTACTTTTTCCCCTACGCTTTGAACCATGCGGCTTATGGCCCAGTGTGGCTTTTATGTGGATTTTTCTTCAACCATGAGGCTCTTTAGCAGGAAGTGAATCATTGTTGGTCAAAATTGGAAATCAAAGAAGAAAGCGCTGATTTTCATGTAGAACAAGCACATGCTAGCAGCAGGCACAACGGAGAAATGTTTTCAAACTCATACCCCCTCATCATGGAAACCACACGAAGAAGTTCTTATGATGCATTTTTTAAGTTGAAGGCTATCGACCTGGCAGTACAGATCGATAGTCGCTGCACATAAGCTCGGCGTGAACGAATCCATGGTTCAGCGTTGGAGACTCGTGGTCTGCGTCCACCAGTCAGATTGATGTGAAAAACTGATAGCGGCAGAGATATCAGCGGTTTATAGCCCGGTGCGGCTTATTTATGCACGTTTCCAGTTTTTTAAAAAAGCTTTGTAGATGCAGCTTATAGTAAGGTGCGCTCTATAGTCCGGAAAATACGGTAAACTAAAACAAGAAATGTTTGGTCGGATTTGACTTCTGACAGCGAGAAAACATAATTTTATTCAGTGTTTTTACATTTCTTCTATCAACTGTATATCTGAAGTTTTATCCTGTCATATTATGCAACTTCTTTAAATTTTAGCTAAATGTAATATTGGGGAAAAAAAAAAAGTATAACTTGTGTTCTTTTAAGGCTGCCTGCACAATATCGTGTCTCCTTTCCCATGAGGGAACCACTTTGAAAAGACATCCCTGCCTCATCCTCATCTGTCTGCACGTCTAATCTTCACTGTCTGCTCCTGAATCAACTCAAAGCTTCGCTTATGTCCCAGTTCAGTCTGTGTACCTTACAGTGGAGATTCAGCATGCATTAGCAAAAACCTGCACAACCCGCTCATCAAAGAATCACCTAAAACTGCGAGATGATCAAACAGGCCTGACAATTTTTTTAAATGTTTTTTTCTTGTGTAAACATTCTTCGTCAGTGGTTTGCGTGAGTCTGCACTGACTGTGTTCATTCATAAGGCTAAAGAAGGATGTACTGAAAGCAGCACACTTTTTTTTGTTGCTATGTTAGCTTAGGCACAACGAGAAAGAAACATGAACTGACTTGCATTCAGTACGACTGTACATATGTAGGTTTCAATACATACGTACAAAGTTGAACCCAGATATTTATGAACACTGTATAAAAAGACTTTATTCCTCATGTTCTGACGTTAAATCAAACTAAGCTTTTCCTGTAGGTCAGACAGGAAAACTAACATTTTTATTTGCTTAATACCAAAATTATCAGGATTTTTCTATACTTTCTTCCAGGTCAATAGTGGATAAACTAACATTACTTTCCCTTTAAACAACTTGGGAAATGTCTGATGACACCATAGATTAGTAGGATTCACTACATAATTAAATTGAGGCACTGATATTTTAAGAAAAACATGAAAATTAGTGAGTAAACTCTTTTTTGCCTTTTTTACACAATGAGGTTTTCATTGACCAGTTTTTATTATTCCACAGAACAAGAGGAATAAGGAGAAAGAAGCTGAGACAGGCTGGTGTACCAAGTACTTTCTTCATGTCTTCCCTCACTTTTCTCTTTGTCTGTTTTCAGTCTGGTAACAGAAAATAAAAAAGTACAAGGTTTTATTTTAACAGTATTCTAGATATGAAGTTTGTCAAAATTTGTTTATTTATTCTTTCAATTTATTTTGTTTAGTCAAGAAGTTGCTTCTCCAGACTTTTATTGGTGCATTAAGTTCTGTCATGCTGCTTTTCACAGTTGGCAGTTACCATAGCAACCATTAACTGGCGGTTGGTGGTTACCATAGCAACCAGTAACCGACAGCTCCTCCCCCTTTTTTCTATTTTCTTTAGAATTATTATATTTTAACATATATTTTAGACAATTTCAATAATATGCAGTGTTTCATGAGTAATTTTGCTATGTTTTTAACTGTTAATCAAAATTTTGCAAACGTTAACTGCTGCTCACTGCTATTAACTGCTGTCAGCTGCTCATTGGGAGCTATTGCTTTGTAGTTTGTTTAGGGTTATTTATTATGTTTTATTTAACGTACAGGGGCAGAAGCTGCTGGACGTATGTTAACCACTAACTTGATTTCCTCTTTTCTTAGAATAAATATAATGAACCTGAATGTGTCTGTTGTAAAGACAACAAATTGGACCTGAGACAAACATAGAAGGGTTGTACATAAACAGGTCAAAACAGGACTAAATTTTACTCAGATTACAAATTTGAAACAAGGAGATACCTGCTTTTTGCAATAATTTAAAGGTTTTACAACATGTATGCTTATAGCCTTATTTTTGTGAATTGCATATTGCACATGACAAGCAGAGGAAACAGTTCAAACAGGATATAATTTGTGCAAGGCCTTTTACTGTCATTAACCAAACATGTTCTTATTTTTTGTAGGTTTTCATGACAACACACAAGAAGCTGGGAAAGTCCAAGTTCTTTTGTACAACAATTTTAACTGTGGATCAGTGGATCATAATGGTACTTGTAAAACAGATTTATTGAGTTGCTACTTGTTTGAGAGCCAGTGCTCTAAAACATCCATGTCAAATAACAAGGGAGGATTGTTTTTGTGCAAAATAAATCTAAAAGGATGAAAAAATTATTAAGGTGTTCACTTTCTGAGACTCAAAATTGGTGTTGATCTAAAACTTACAAAAAACTGTAAAGTTGCTACTATAAGGATAACAAATAAACATTTTTTTGGCCAGTCACTGGTGACAAGCTATAGGCTGCAACTGAAAAAACAATTTTGCAGATAAGACCCACTAAAATGAGTCTTTTCTCAAGGGTGTCTGGCCTAACCATTTGAGATGTAGTGAGGTGCAGACATGGCTGTAGAGCTGCTGCTTGTTTCTTTCTGAAGCAATTAAGATTGTTGGGATTCCACGCAGACAGCTTCCAGATGAGGTATTACAAGCATGTCCAACCAGAAAGAAATCTCAATTTAGGCACAAAGTATGGAAGATATTAGGGGTCAAACTTACTGAAACAGGCAAAACAGACTGGCATTGCGGCCCAGGATACAAAAAAGCTCATTGCTTTAGATCTTGCTACTATCTTTACAATGAAGCTTGCAGATGCTCCAGTAGTTTGAAAGTGCTCAGGTGAGATAGTAGGCAAAAAAAAATCCTAAAGAAGACTTTACAAAAGCCTATTTTTCCGTTAAATGCGTCTACCAACATCATCTGTTTTTGCTTCACAAGGCTAACTGAAAAATAAACTTTTATTATAGATAATATCTGTTACGTAGGTTGAAGCTAAAATTTCTCATCTAGGCAGAGGTTGGCAGTATAAACAAAAACAGTACTCAAGAGCAGCTCTATTTCAACATATTTTTACTCAAGTAAAAAGTATCTATCCAAGAAATTACTCAAGTAAGAGTAAAAAAGCATTTGGTAAAAAGTTTACCAAATAAATTAATATTAAAAATTACATAAACAGACGAACCAGATTATAAAGTTAAGTGGAAATTTTGGTATTTTAAGGATCAAAATGACAACAATTCATATAAGTAACAAAAAAATAAAAGCAGGCAAAAGAAAAATTTTCAAAGTCAATTTTTTAAACAAAAAATCTTATGAAACTTTAACAAAACTGCAGGTCTGTGTCTGGTGAATTTCTGGTTACTCTGCTACTACCTAGGTAATGAGGGATTTGCGTTAAATGTTATAAAGGTTTATTTTAATTTGATGCAGATGTGAATAGATTAGATGAATTGTTTTCTAGTTTGAATTTCTCTTTTGTCCTTTTTTATGAAGACTTCCAGAGGCAAATATTTTGTTGGAAACAGACATCAAAAAGCCGAATTTATATGATAAATTCAACACATGGTGGAATCAAATGATTGATACCAAGAAGGTCGAACTCATGCGTCAGAGCTTCTGCAATGAAATTTTTACTAGCCTATTTTTGATTCCCTCAAAAATCACAAGCTGCTTCACAGATTCTCGGGTAATGTGAGGTAAACTGTTAGAGATCAGCCAGAGCATTTTGTCGATGGCTTGCGGTCACCCTTTTTTATCGTTTGGCGGTGCAGCTTCTGTACATAAAATCTGCAAGCAGGAGCCGTGAAACAGCCTGCAGAAGTTCATTATGTTTTATTTCCATGGGTCATCTACAATGACCCTCTCTGTCTGGGCTGCTAGGCAAGTTACAGTTTGATATTGCTCACATAACTCTTCAGATATGCCCCTTAGGCTACAGAAACAGAGGGGCCCAGGGCTATTGCATATTTTACCTTCCAAGCTTAACTCCGTCTGATGACCTTGTGATCAAATCTACCTTTCCTATGTTTGGGGAACAGAGCTACATCCTTCCAAGAAGGAACATTATTAACCTATATTGTACTGTGTGTGGCAGTCACACACAAGCCCGAAGATGCCGGTGGAAAGTTTCTCAGGGTGAGTTTCAGAACATTAGTTTTTGAACACTGCTACGATACATAGTCACATGCATGCAGATCTTGGTTTGCGGCTGTGCTGAATACCATATGACAGTAAGGAGTTGCTGAGCAGACCTGCGCCCATGCTGACTAACTGCATCTTAACACCTAAAATAAAATTATTTATGTTGGGCTAAATACTGTTTTTGCCAACGCAAGTCAAGTCTATTTTTCTTTCATTATGATTCTAAATTACAAATAGCCCTAAAATGTTATTAGTGCACACAACACTAGTAGTAAGGAACTTTTTTGATTTCCATGCGTTGTCATTGGAAAGCTTTTAATCCATGCTTTCAGACTCTGTAAATAACTCAAAACACTTTGAGTAGATGTATTCATGGTTTAACTGTGACTAATCACATTTACAAAACAGTGCCACTCTTCAAAGACAATGAGTTAAGAGACTAATATTTTCATTTCAGGTTGTATATTAGGATGTTATGCTATTGTGGGGGCAAATTCAAGTTTGGTAGTTTGTGAGTGTTTGTTAAATGGGGCAAGTGGTCCTCAGCCTGAAAAAGTTTGAGAAACACTGCTCTATACAGCATAGACAGCGGATGGATGAAAATCCTACGATACCCTATAACGGCTTGCTATTTTTCTTCATCCTTATTATTTATTATCACTGCCTATAATGTCAGTGTAACAAATACATTTTGCATTTGAACTGTAGCCAGAAAACCTAATTTTCTCTTAACAACAACAGATTATTAGCGTAAATCTGTTGTGTGTGTGTCTACGTGGAATAGGAATGACCATAGCATTGTGTTCACTGGTGTGGATTTTACGGGTTGTTCATTTCAAAAGTTCCACTTCAAATTTTCTCCACTAGTGAGTTGCTATGGCAACCATGTCACCTTTCTCTCCAATATTGTGTTTTTAAGCAGATATCTGCACCAATTGCTCAGAGCTTACAAGTTAATATTCGAAAATGCAGCAGCAGTCAGGTCAGCACACACCAAAGCTACTGAGAGTTCTGTATATTTTTAGTCCATAATGTTGCTTTAAGTATAGTTTGAAGTTGTTGAAACTGTACGAGTACGGCTCTGTTTTCTTGGAGATGTAGTCTGGACAAATTTCCCACATGCGTTTGATCGGAAAAAGATTTTGGGGCCTGGCTGTTTCAGGGTCATACATCAGTGTTTATTAGAGAGGCGTCAGTGCTCGGTCAAAGGACCATCACACTGAGCATCTGTTGAGCTGTTATGTAACCGTTAATGAAGCTGCGGTTTTGGGGCTTCAGACAGAGCAGTGCTGTGCAGAAGATGAATGAGGAGCGTACTAGCATTGGCACACCTGCCTCTGTGAATTTGAGAAACTCTTTGGTAAGCTCAGCAAAGACATGCCAGAACACCAATGAAGTGGCATATTATTGCAAGCATATGTGGCAGCCGGCATGGGAGTTTACCGTTTTGCCCTACGCAGAGTTGTGTACAGTTGTATGAAGATACAAAGATAATTCTGTGCAGAAACCTTCTGTTAGCTGCCACTGTTACATTAACAGATGATGGCAGAACATATTGTTGTATCCACAACAGACCTGTTGACCCTTTGACGTCACACTACCCAGAACTCCGCCCACTTCGCCATGACGGATGTCAAAACAACCAATGTACTCTTTTAAAGCTAATCTAAAAACAGACATCTGTAACCTAGTATCGCTTCTATTTAGTTAATTTCACTTTAAAAATGGTCATAGGATACTGCGCGGTCGGCTGCACAAACAGACAAACTTGTCATTTTATTTTATAACTTTTAATGAGGAAAGATACGAGGGTAAAGGATAGTAGCTGCACCCCATGTATTAAAGAAAATTCAATGTAAATTCAAACTTGGATCAATCATTAATGCCTCAAATTAATGACATTGATCCTCATGATGCATGCGTTTAAACCAGATTAATTTTATTATTGTAGTTCTGCTTAATTAGCTGTTAGAATAAAAGGAGTCACAAATATTAGTTTAAAATAAGTTATAACTCATAAATCTGATGGAAAAAGTTGTCCTTTTACAGTTACAGAATTTGCTTCACTCATTTCAATACCATAAATTTATTTTAAACGAAACTCCATCTCTTCCTGGTACAAGAGGTGAGGGCTCAGGCAACAGAGGCCAGCTTTTAACCTGCCACATTGAAGCTTTTGGAGGCTGCTTGGTCTCTTTTTTTCCAATCCAGAAGAAGAAGGAAAACTCAATACGTTGAGTGGAAGGAGGCGGAGGAAGTTAGTAGGTAAAGCTGTGAGACAGGCCTGTGGTTATCAGCCAGCAGAGGGATATTTGCCCAACAACTCTTGCTAGGAAGTGAGAAAATAAGTGGATCCGTGAATGGGTGATATAACTGTTGCAGATGCTTTCCTTGTGGGTTTTATTAGTGGTTTATGAAGTCGCCATTTTTATTTACTCAATAAGTTGGTGAAAATAAACTTGTCTGTTTTATTGAAGCCTGTCTTAACACGTTGTTCAAATAATTAGATTCTTCTGCCACACTAGAAAACATTAAAACTTGCATTAAGTGGTCAGTAAAACATACTTCCTAAAGAAATAATTTCTTAATTTTTGTGTCATGCAGAACTTTGGAAAAAAATCTCACCACTTAAACCTTTTCAGTTTATTTGATCACATTCTAACTACAATAAACAAATTATAGTGGGATTTTATGTGACAGAACAACAAAAGGGGACAGGAGGATTGATTTTTTTACAAATAAAAGTTTGCAATGTGATCCACGTTTACACTGACACCTCTAAATAAAATGTTTCTGTCGTGGCTTGATTGGTTTGTTAGTGACCAAAAAGCATTATTGATACAGATAGGCTAGAGAAGTTTTAAGTAGGGTTAGGTTATCCAAAAATATCCCAAGATCTGAACATCTTAAATTAATTTTCAACTCATCTAAAACAGAGAGAGTATGGAACAGCTGGAAACCTACCAAGATATGGCTGTCCATCTTAATTTGCCATTCAATGTAAGGAAACATGAAGCAAATTTAAGGAAACGGAGGAGAGAGTGAAGGAGAAGTGGTTAAACACTGGAAGTGTGATTGATGGAACAATGGATGAAGACTAATTACTAACTGAGTGCAGCTGTACGGGTGGAGAAGAAGGCAGGCTGAGGGAGAGATGAGTAGTAAGGGGAAGTGGCTGGGAAAACATAAATCTAACAACAAATAAAACCTAAACACAGGGAATGAACAACAGATCTAACCTAAACAAACAACTACTAAAAAAAGTGACCAGATGTAAAGACAGAAACTAAGGCTAATTATGAATAAGAAAGAAAGCAGGAAAGCAAAAACCAAATTCAGCAAAAGATTTTGCTGAATTTGGTTTTCAGCAAAACCAAATTCAGCAATCATCTGGGGCATCTGAATTATAAAAATAATTTAGATGTCCCTTATGATTATGTGCATTTTTTTTTTTTTTTTTTTTTACATAAAATACCAACAAAATATGTACTGTTAGAAACTTCCCATGCATATGACACTGTAGTATCGGTATTGCAAACATGGAGACGGAGACCGCAGGACAGGAGTGCATTTTGGGTGGATGTCCTGGCTCTGCACCAGAGAGCAAATTTGTTGAAGTGATATGAGCTGCAGTGCAGGCGCTGCTGACCCAAATCTGAAACAGAAGTCCTCACAAGTAGCAGAATCTAATTCATATTCTGTTCACACCATCCACAGGACGCAGATGTAGGCGGAACTGGGGGCGAAGCCACACCACGAACATGTGGCTGTCTGTTCAAACCCGACAGAAATCAAGCTAAATGAGGGTCTTCAGTTTGGCAAGGAGATAAAAAAAATTACTGTATTTCACTGATTATAACAATAACAATCCCTTCAACCAAAGAACACACTGTACTCGTTTTGATTTCAGGAGCCTTTGTGTGGGTCACCCTTTAATCAGTGCGGCCATCTTTGGTTATGGAACATGACACGTGTGGCCGATTCTGCACATCTGACTGTTGACTAATCATATTAGTGTGTCATGTCTGCATCCAGATGACTGCAATTTAATAGAAATTGCTTCAGTAGCTGTCAGTCACGCATGTTTAACTGTAACCACGAAGGCCTTGTTAAACAAACGTTAACAATCATGGTAATGTTACCAAATTCTGTTGATTAAATCGATGGAAAACATACAGACAGAAGCTGACTCAAAGAAGTAAAAAGTTTTTTTTTGTTATGTAGCATCAAAAAAAAAACATACTTCATACTGACAAAAGTACTTGACCACACCTAGTAACTGTTGAATTCATGTTTTAGTCAAACCTGTTGTAGTATAGTGAATTACCAATATTTGACCATCAACCATAACTGATATTATTTGGAAATTAAAAGATTTTAGAGCAATAGCAACTTAGAGGCCGGACAATTACCACAACAAGGTGTGTTAAAGTCAAACTACAAACACGTGATTACATTTGAATAAAGAACGTCAATATTAGGGTTTCTCAAAGTCCGGTTCTGATCCAGACCGAACAAAACGTCAATCCAAGAAATAAAAAAAAAAAACAAGAAAATAATTTAAATCGGGCCCAACAAGGTACCAGACATGATGAGCACGAATCATGTTTGGTATTTTATATCGTTCTAGAAACATTACTTCCTAATAAACAGGCGCTGCACAGTTCCAAAAACATTTAGCTTATTTTTTATTTATAAGTTCAATTATCTAGTTACCTTGTGATGAGGTCCTTTCTACGGTTAAATAACTTGTTTAATTGATTTGTAATACCAATTATGAAAAATTCAAACAGAATATAGAAAATAAGAAAATCAAAACTGGGGGGGATAATCAAATTTAATAGAGTCCTAGCAGTGGCTTTACTCTTACTATGTTTTGCTTCACTTTATATTCAGTTTATGTGTTGATCTGCAACTGTTATTTGTTGAGGCATGAAAAGCAATTAAATGGGTCAAATTTAGGTTCAGTTTTCATATGAATTTGGAGTTTATTGACTGGTAATTGTAGCCCAAGTTAAGATAAATCAGCAGTGAACTTAGCTGCCAAATACGCAAATAGGAGAGTTTCTGCTCTCTTCTTTTCGAGGTCCAGACCCAAATCCTAGCTTGTCACAATGCCAGGATCCACTGCTGTCTCACAGTGGGAACAGCTTGTTCACAGGCACATTGACCTTCAGCAGAATACACCGAGGTCCTGCTAAAACTACCTCACACCAACTATGTTTACGCTACCTGCGGCGCAGGAGCAACTGCAAGGGATACAGGCCAAATCAAAAAGGCAGTTCTGCTACATGGCTCACAAACAATGGTGCTGTTGATGCTTGAGGGCCAGACGTTGCTGAAGAGAAGGAAGAGTTCTGTTTTCTTTTACAAATTGATGGTTTTTTTTAGATAAAATATTACAGTAGTGGCTGCAGATACTGAAGTTAATATTCCACTTTTTATGCCATCTGCAAAACTTCCACTAAATACAAGCTCTCTGTATCATTTGCATCAATGTGGAAAATGTCCCATAAAAGTAATTGCGTGCTATCCATAACTGCTTGCCCATTTCCTTGCAGAGCATTGTGGGAAGAGTTTGATCTTAAAATATTTATTAACATTTCTCAGAAGTGAAGTTTCACACTCTAGCATATGAATGGCTGATGACACTGTTCAAGTATTTTGGCAGTTCAGATTTTTGGCACTTTCTCTGGTCTCCGTCTGAACTTTTTAAAGACAGCGGATCATATTCATTCTTTCCTTTGCCTAAAAGTGTTTGTGAGAGCAGCTCGAAAGAGGAATAAAGCTAAGAAAATAAAAGAAAGGGGATCGGATGGACACCACATGAGTTCTTAAGGGTAGCCATTGCTGAAGTGATGGCGTTGGTTATCTCTGTCTGTGTTTCCATTACAAATGTGTGCAAAACTTTGTCAATACTCCTCTAATGTCGAAAAAAACCCACAATTTCGCAATTGCGGTGTTTCAGTTAAATAAGAAATACAATTAAAATCACTCATGAATAAGTTTGTTCATGCGTCAAGTCATTAAAAAACATCATTGACGTAAGACGTGCATCGTTATTCTGCAGGACGTAAACAATCGCTGGAAAAAATTAGAATCACAAAATTATCAAGGAAGTTTGATCCACTGAAGTGCATCACAACACAATCTCACCATTCCTATAACAAGGTTTTATTTTAACAATGTTTTAACAATGTTGCCAGTTAACTGAGTTATCAGTTCTTTAAGTCTGGGGTATCAAACTCATTTTCATTTCTGGCTTTATCAAAAACCCGGAGGTTGTGAAAGGGCTGGTTGTGTGCGAATATATTGCTAAAACCAATTAAACCAATATTGATAAATAGCTCTGCGACAGACTGGTGACCTGTCCAGGGTGTACCCCGCCTCTCACCCGGAACGTAGCTGGAGATAGGCACCAGCACCCCTCCCGACCCCATTGAGGGACAAGGGTGAACAGAAAATGGATGGATGGATGGATGATAAATAGCTGTTCCTCCAGGATTTTGTGATTGTGTTAGTTTTTTTTGGAATCAAAATTGATTTTGTGACGCCAATTTAAAAATATTTGTAAGGAATTTTTAAGATATTTGCGCTAATGAATGATGTTAAATGTGACTTTTTATTACTCACCGTATCAATTACGAACTATAACTTGACATCAAGTAAGGCTGAAGCAGTAGTCACTTAAACTCAATGTTTTAATCAATTTTGAGGGAAATTTGAGGTAAAATCAGAAAAAGATATGGAGATTTGTTGATTTTGTGTAAATTATGTAGATTGTGAAAAACTGGAAGAACTTATTGGTGTAATTTGGAGTCTAGAGGACCACATAAAAAGCTACGGGGGGCCAGATTTGGCCCCTGGGCCTTGAGTTTGACACATGTGGTTTAAGCTGTATCTTTTACTCGACAGTTGAAGATTACTAGATTATTACGCAAAAGTAAAAAATATTCTACCCTTTTCTCAGAATTGTATAATGTATAGTTATATAAAGTTTATTGGATCATGTTTGTGGATTATCCAAGTCTGATCTTTTGAAATAAACAACACAAAGAACATTTTGCGGTATGTTAATGCAGATGAGAATAATTAATCTCTCGCAGATATTAGCTGCAGAGTTTCCTTTACGTCTGGCTCGGCTACACCAGGTTTAACGTAATCCTCCGGTGGATCAGTCCAGTCCGGGCATTCCAGCTTTTGCGGGAATTCTTGCTCCGGCTGGGCACTCTGGAATGTCCTGGGACATTTTATCTGATGGGCTCTAGCAGTGCTGCTGCGTGGTAAACTTACCTAACCTGCCCCTGGTCCTGGGGACAGTCTGTACCACTAAAAGTCCCTTGGGACGCAGACCGACTGAGGCAGTCAATGCTCTCTGAAACTTTATCACACCTAACATACAGCTGGCTCTTTACAAACGCTTAGATGTCATTTAGGATCTGATTTAGAGACGGAAAAGTGACTGAGTTTTAGTTTTTCAGCTTGATTCTGCAACATTAGGCCATATTTTAATGCTAGCATGCGGTACAAAGGTTTTCAATGTAAAACACTGTTTATCATTATTATGTTTTTTCTTCAATTTGCAGGTAAAATTTGTGAAATTGTACTTTGTAGAGTCAAATGTTTTGCTTGCCTTTTCAAACTTTCTAAACGTCATATAACCAGAGCTTGTAATGCAACGAACACAACATCATCTTCACTAAATTATTTGTGAGAAACGTCCATGTTTGCAGAATTCTTTGTAAAACATATCAAAAATAATTCAAAATGCAGGTCAAGAAGCTGAATTATCTAAGTGAAGTTTGTCCTTCACACATTATTGATTTGCATTTGCAAACCAGTCAATCCAGAAACCGATTAGCTGTACTAAGCAAGAGCGTCAAACATGGAAGACAATGGATGTTTGCTTCTGCTGTGGTGCTAAGATGGTTTCCACTATGTGTGTTAAGGTATATTTAGTGTTGCAACTATTCAAATAAGCACATTCAAGCATTTTGAGGGAGTCTTACCTATGGTAAGTTTGATTGTTGCTTGTGTATTGATGCATCATTCCTGAATTTGTGACATTTGTTTGCTTTCTTGGCCTCAGTTCTTCTTTCTCTCTTGCCTCATTTAGTGATGCTTGTGTCATTAAACCAAAAGGCCAACAGTAAGCCACCACCCAAATACAGGAAACTAACATCTTTATACCTCTCTGACATTCGTATCTGTTCCTCCAACAAGAACAAACTTCCTTAAATTTGGACTTTAAATATCTTCTGTGTTGCTGCCAAGGATTGTAATCTGTACTATCCAATATTTTTACTAAAGCTGTATCACATTGTACTGTGAAGCATGTTGGAATAACCTGATAAAAATGCCATTGGGAGGATGAGATCTCATCTTTCTTGATGTGTAATCTAACGTTTATTATTTTTGTTGCTTGAACCTTGAAGCTATCTCTCTGCAGTACTTTTTAGCCATTTGCAACATCGGTAAATGCGTCATTCTTCCAGTTTGGTGTCATTAGTTTTACCCCACGTTAATGCTATCAGTGGTATCTGATAGCAACATGTAGACAATTGTACAGTATTCTGAGAAAAATGTTGCAGGTGAATATCGATTACAAAACAAAATGAAGAAAGTACAAGGATTTTTTTAAAAACTCAAGACAACTTTTACGCCTTACCAGTTTGCATCTTATCTAAAACAAATAAAAATCCCTTTCTGATATAAAATATCACAATCTTCAAACTGACACATTAACTTCCCTCAGCTGCTCACAATCACAGTTGTACACTGTAAAACATTTGAGCCATATTTGGTTGTGTCTACTGTCTTCTGCTCTTTAAGTCAAATACATTTAGCCAGTTTTAGATTTTGAACCTAAATGTGAGTTTGTGAAAGATAAACTTACAGCAGTAAGTTGTGTTAACTTTTTATTAGTTTTGCCAAGCCTCCAAGAGTTGAAAAATCAGAGTTTTTAGGTTAGCATTTAAAAAAAAAACTAAAAGAAGAAAAAGACAGGAGTTGGGAACTATTTCCCAGAATGCTTAGCAGCTTGTTTTTGTATCCTGAGATGGAAGACCGTTACATTGATCTGACTCTTGTTTTATTTTAAATAAATGTTTATGTTAATGCAATTCTAGTTTGCAAATAATCTGGTAATAAAATTGATTATCAGATCAGAAATTTTGTTCATTCAATTTGAAACAAAAGTTTAAATTATTCTAAAGTAAAATAAGAAGTTATTTTAACTTGTTATTGTGAGTGAAAATAGAGAAATGTGGCTCTTTAAATGGGTGAGGGCAGTTTTTTCTTGCATATTGTGAAATAATTATTTGGTTTAAATTGCAGCATTAAGTTAAAATTCACAATTCAAGAGTTTTTAAATAACTTTATATGACTTGTCTCTTGTTGATAAATAAATTTCATAAACTTTAGTTTCTGAATTAAAAACAAAAACATTTTCTTGTTTAATTGCATTTTCAAGGCAGCAGGTGGACTTTCAGTTTCAAGTTAAACCACCTTCAACTGTTTTACAGGGTATGTGACACATTAATATGGGAATGATGGCCATCGTTTGGATTTTAGAGGGCCTGCAGGGAAGAGCCATTCCAGTTGTGGAGGTGATTTGATGAGGCACTTGCTATAGAAAGTAGCGGAGTATCCAGGAAGGCGCTCTAAGGGCTGACCTCTCGCTTACAAAGGCCCCATTCTGCAGGGACTGAAAGAGGAACAGCAGCCCCGAAGGAAAAAATGACACGGGATTTTCAGGTAAACATTTCCAAGGCGGCTCGACTTACAACTGCATGTAAACCTCTGTGCACTTGCCTCTCTTGTTCACCTCTGGCACACTCTAAATTGAGGAGATTTTCAGTGTCTGGTGTTGATGCATGGCGGTATATTTTTTTTCTCTGTGGTAAAAACATTCCAGGCGAAGGCGAAGCCAAGCAACGGATTAAGAATGAGGGGGAATCAAAGAGGCTGCAGGGCTGTGGAGAGGTATGAATGGTTAAAAGGTGGAAAGTGCAGTTAGTGGTATGTACGAGGGTTTGCAAAGGAGGAGTGCACGGATGCAGGGCTGCATGCCAGAAGACGCAGACCGCGAGAGCTCCCTTCGCAAACAGATAGCCGTGTGTTCGGCGGGGACTTCAGCAGGGGCCCCTGTGCGCTCATGAAAGCTGCTTCATAAATTGGTAAGCTGAGACGGCCGGCTGCCGGTCGCTTTTCCCCCCTCAGCGCTTATTTTCTCATCCCACTTCATTAATGATGATATGGGCAGAGGGCAAACATGACGCAGACAGACATCTCTTTATGAGGCTGATACACACCTGCCGGAGGAGACACACTGTTCTTCAAGTAATGCAGGGAGATCTACTGTACTGTGTGTGTGCACAGAAGCTGCTTTTTGTTAGACAATGTGCAGTAACGTGGCACTGTTTGAATAGTTCAAGAAAGGGGAAGTCTCATATTTGAGAGCGGTGGCGTGCTGTGGGGTTTCAGTCAGGGCCTTCAACAGACGTCAACTACAACGTGGGTCTTTAACGATACACACGTTGTGCAGGACAATGCAAAAACTATGCACCACACCAAGCAACAGGCATCCACTAATCTGAAAATGAATAAAAATATTAGAGGTGAGCCGATCATAACCGGACGATTTCTGTGAAAAGTGTATGATCGGTGATTGCCGATCACCTGCGTCTCACTGCAGGTGATCGGCACCTGAGATCAGCTTCGTGTGCAGGTGATCTCCTCTTTCCTTCACACAGCGCAAGCGTGTCGTGTGGAACTATAACGCTCTGAGGGTGAATGGGGACGTTTGAAAATTACCTCGGGAGTGAAGCACGTCAAAATGCATCAACACAACAAATCTAATATGGCATTTAAAAAATGAGCACTTGACGGAGTTTAGCTACATCGAGGCTCGATGCAGGAAAAAATGACCAGCAGGTACAGCAGCTTTCTGACCGGATTAGCGTCACGGTCAGAAAGCTAAACAAATAACCAGAAAAACAATGAAAGTCTTCGGGCTGGTGGTGTAAGACGCTGGTTCTGCTTTGGCTTTTGAACCGCAGTTACGCTCTACTGCTGGTATTTGTTTCACAGACGTAGCGCCGCTCAACCTCCACCAGTCAGTGAACTCTCACACCGAACGTCTGCGTAGAGCTGCAGCATATAACTTAAAAAAAACAACAACATTATTTTAGATATGTATTAAAATATTTATATTATGTCTAAATTAGGTGAATTTATTGCCAGATAATTTTTTCCATTTTGCCAGGTAACATAGTATAATTTATACCTAAACCAAAAAATTAACAGCCATTCCAGGCGATCGGCAAAGATCGGCAGAAATCAGCCTCATGGATGATCGGTATCGGGACCAGCAGCAAAAAAACCTGACTGGAGCATCCCTAAAAATATATACCAAGTAAAGCAACAATGCAGCCCAACAATGCACATATCAATGTATATTTTAACAAAATACACAGGCAACAGCGCACATAATTGAACAGCCAGCAACTTAGCAAAAATTTTCCATGTTCCCAGTTAAACTCATCAACCCATACTGCTCAAATAGCACATGTGAATAATTAAAAGAAAAAATGTTAAGTAGTAGTATGAGAAAGTAATAGAAAAGTAACACTCACCCATTACTTGTAAATAAAATCAAAAATCCAGTGTAATTCCATGTCCCCTGTTGGAGTTGAAAAGTAAACATGGTCAGCAAAATAGCTTGTTTTGCTCAGTGCTAGCTGTTAGCCACTCTTAGCGCTCATGGTTACAGTCTTTAAAATGCATTACAAAGTTCTTACTGGTCTGTGTTAGTGAATCCAGGATTGGTGTGGGTTCTCCATTTTTAATTATTATGTTTTATCCGTGAAAGAGCGCCTTAAAAAACGCGATTTTAATAGGTCAGCAACTAGGTCAACCGGAGTTGAAGCGGAAGCGGCTGCCATTTTGTAAATACCAAGTTCACCACAGTAACGGGGAACGGAGGGAAGCTCTTTACGTACAGCTGGGCCTGTGGGACAAACCGTCATTGTACGTCAATTCTGATTGGCTGATAAGTATGGTCTGTTGCGCGGCATTGCGGAATTCGTACGGCAGGTCCTGAGGAGGAGCGGCTCGCCAGATGCGTTTAAGGCACTTTTGTAAAGTAGGAAATTCCATTGAAACCTCAGTAATACCAATAAGCAACTCGTTTGTAGGATACAATTTTAATTATAGATGAAATTAAGTATGATTAAAACATTTTACACTTTTTCTTTTCAATTTTCTAGGGCTAGCAGAGAAGGCCCTGACAGCCCACCACTGTTTGAGAGTCACTGAGACACAGTACCGTCTACTTTTTATTTCATGGAACCCGTTTTGCTGAGTGGTTGATAAATTCCTGAATCTAACGTCAGAAAAGCTGAGTGCCAACAATGAATCGAGGCTTTTTTTTTGTTGCTTTGTTTTTAACAATGAAGACATTTTAAATTTATCACATAGACCGAGACAAACTCTCTGCACTCCTCAAACCTTTCCCCAGAGATCAATGCATCTTCATCAACATGGCAGTTGCATGAGGTCGTTTATTTTCTGATTTCTAATTTATCTTTATTTTGTATTTTAGCTGCACATCTCAAATAGATTAACTTCTGTTTTTTATCACCCTCGGGTTTCTGTAATCTCAAAACCGATAGTCTGCATTGTTTGAAGGAGAAAATAGTTTCAGAACTTCATAACTCAATGTGAGAAGATGAAAATTTATAGGATTGTTGATTGCGTCATAGATTCATCAAATGTGTAGTAAAAGCTGTAAGACTTGTGTATTCTGGGATGGTTTTTTATGTTGTATTGAAACAGTAGCTTCATATTGGTGTGCTTTGTTGCAAAGCCACCCGAAAATACAAAAATTGGCTCAATTTTTTTTACATCGCTCAGTTATGCTTCAAGTGACCTAGCAGGTTGTTTGAAAAATGTAATTCAGAAAGTTATTTTTTACTAATTGTCCAAATATAAACCCAAATGATTGACACTGAACTGGACAAAATTAGATTTTCCCTTATTTTGATTTAGTTGTCTTTTATAAAAGTAGTTTTAAAGTCCATCCTTTGTCAACTTTAACATTTAAATGCCATCTAATCTTAATCAGGTTTTAAAATTACTTTAATCTGATTTAAAGATTACAAAATCCCACAATACATATTCCACCATTTCCTGTTATGCCTCCAGGCGTTAAGGACTGAACTACATAGAGGAAAGAAATAGATGGACATAGGAACTACTAATCCCACAATGCACTGCATTAACCCACTTTCACTTTCAGAGAACTCTAGCAAGATATTGTGATAAGATTTCAAAGAGTTTGACCCGAGTTGAACAGTACAAAGGCACAAAAACGTCTGGTTTTGATGACATTCATAAATAAATCTCTGAGAAATTCTTTCATTGTTGTGGGATTTTGCAAATGGAAACAATTTGGGTAATTCTAAACAAGAGAAGTTTGTTGCGATTTAACCTTAGGGAGAAGGAAAAAAGGAATTTGTGTGAATTTGGTGCAAGTAAACTTCTGATTTCAACTGTATTAATTCAGGGCCCTCAGCACACTTTTCACATTTTTATTTTATAGAATGTTAGGAAAATTATTTATCCTTGATCTTCCAAATCTTTAGCAATATTCTTTTAATGCATTCAGTGCTGAACAAAATCATCTGTGATTAGTTTTAGTTCCTCCACTGTTAGAAATCTCACATTTAAGCATGTTCTGATTCGGTTCTGGATGAATTAAGGCCATGTTTGAAATCTTTCCAGTTCACGGTTGACATCGTGGAGTTTCCATGTCCAAACTTGAGGCCTGGACCTACAGCACATGTGACGTGCCGGTGCGCTGGCAGCAGAAAGATCCTGCAGGAAGTGGGCAGAGAGCTGGTGCCGCCAAGCCAAAAAAACCTGAACACGGAAAGGTTGTGTTTAATATCACAGAGAAACTGGCCTTTTACTGGACACAGAGAGGGGAATGGCACCGATTAGCATAACAAGCATGTCTGTGTACAGTGTGAAAGAGAACGGAAGATTTATTAACTGTAAAGTCAAAAATACTTGGGTTGGCAGACGCAGAAGGAATCTATAATCTGGACAGACAGCAGATATAATGTATCTCCTTCATGGTTCTTTTATGACCTGTTCATGTTTTACTTTCATCCTGACTCCAAACCTTTAACTCCCATAAATTTAAATAATTTTCTCTCAAACGTGCCTCGGTTTAAAGAACATAAGCTACCCATTTCTAAGTGTTTGCAGTAGTATGTCTGCAAACACACACATTAGGTTTTAAAACTTGTTTGGAAACTGTTTTTGTGTTTTGAGGAAAGTGAACTCAATCAAGTACATTGTTTAATTTATTACAGAACAAAAATATTTAAGTGTGTTCCAGAAGGTTCACTCACCTCATCATGCCAAACGCTTGATGTTGTCAGATCTATTTTCTAAATAATTCATCTAATATTTATTTCACCACTTGGTGGCGCTCATAGATTTTGTATAAAGTGTTAAACTTTTAGTCCCAGAGGGTGAGGTAATTAACATGTTAGCGGAAAAAAGTTATTTACTCTTTAATAACACATGAAGAGTATTTTAACGAAGGGCGCAAAATTTACACTCTTTTAGTGTATTCATTAAAATACAAGTTAAGAAGGATATACGACATGATCTACATACATGCTTCAAAAGACTGGATCAGGAACAGTTATTTTCAAGTCGGTCTTCAATGTTATTTAGGACTGGGCTTTGACTGGACCATCCTAGCAGCACATGATTTTGCTTTGTGTGGACCATTTTAGCTCCAAACCATTTTGTTTAGGGTTTTTGCCTAACATTATGTTGCCAGCTGCTCCTCTTATATTAAGGATAATCTTCTGGAAGTAATGAAAGCTTGTTTTCCACATTCAAAATGCCTCACAGCATGCATTATTTTTCAGTAAGTGAATCACTCTTTATGCATTTTTCAGACTATTTATAAGGTAATCTCTGGTTTCACTCTGAGCCAGCTAAACTGGATGTAATATTCATTCATTGAAGTACTTATAAAGCAAATATCCCCATTTACCAGGAATAAATAGAGCATTCAGGAATGTACATACAGTAAGAACCTTGTTACGTATTAGGATTTAAGACAGGACGGAGATAATTGTAAGATATAACAGCAGCAGCTTTATTCATGCTCTATAATCCCGCTAGCATCCCACACATCCCATATTCCCAGACTTATTCCAGCTTGGATTCACAGGGTTCCCCCTTTGATGCTCAGAAAAAGTATTTATCTAACCTTCTGCAGCTTTAAGTCAACATTTATTTTCAACCAGGAACATAAAACAGGGTTCACATCTCACAGTGACCAGCTTGTCTTTATCGGCAGGATGCTAAATATGAAACTGAACGCTTCAGAGTCCAGTAAACTGCAATAAATCAACGTTAGCGGTTGGACGAGTAAACTGTAAATGGATGACTCAGCAGCGCAGATTCATAAGGCACCGCAGCTCTTTTAGAGCTTAATGTAAATGTAAACCTGGACACTAAGTGGAGTCAGTGGTTCCTCACCATCTTTAGGATCTTTCGGTCACTTGAGGCCACCGATCATTTTGGGCCTTATCAACATCATGGATGCTCTTAAAGGGCCAGTTGTGCCAGAATGTATTGATAAAAACCCATTAAAATGTTAAAATATGAATAAATAGTTGTGTCTGCACCCGATAAGAACTTCTTAAAATGAAATAATATTGGACATGTTTTGAAAATGATCAGTCCCTCCGAGAGTTGTTTTTTTTTTTGCAATCAAAATCACCGATTTGTGGAGCAAACTTAGAAATATCTGCAAAATATTTTGTAATATTTGGGCATATGTATGACAGTAAATGTGACTTTTTGTTGGACTATTTGTCTTCTACTCTTTAAGTCAAATAAATTTGGAGGGTTTTAGATTTTGAACTTAAATGTTTGAGTTTGTGAAAGATAAACTTACAGCAGTAACTTGTGTTAACTCTTTACTAATTGTTGAATAAACTAGAGGTTTTAGGTTTGCACTTAAAAAAACAAAAAGAAGAAAAAGACAGGATTGGGAATTATTTCCCAGAATGCCTAGCGGCTTGTTTTTGTATCCTGAGATGGAAGTGCGTTACATTGATCTTGTGTTTAATTTTAAATAAATATTTATTTTAATGCAATTCTAGTTTGCAAATAATCTGGTAATAAACTTCATTATCAGATCAGAAATTTTGTTCATTCAATTTGAAACAAGAATTTAAATTGTTTTAAAGTAAATTAAGAAGTTATTCTAACTTGATAATGTGAGTGAAAATAATAGAGAAATGAGGCTCTTTAATTAGACGAGGACAGTTTTTTTCTTGTATATTGTGAAATAATCATTTGGTTTAAGTTAAAACTCACAATTCAAGATTAATGAGCTTAAAAAATAATGTTTAGACAACTTGTCTCTTGTTGTTAAATAAACTTCGTGAACTTTAATTTGAGTTAAATTTTCTTGTTGACTGAAATTCCATTTTCAAGGACTTTCATTTTCAAATGTTTTACAGTGTAGTATTAACGGGGACTAACTCTCTCAACATCAGTGGAAAAATGTTATGAAATTTTACTTTATCTTGCAGTTTTGTTGCTTGGGTCAGGCAGTTTGTGATATGAAGTTGAAAATATTAGAAAAGCAAACAAAAATCGATGTGTCAGAATACGAGTTTCACCTGCATTCAGCTTCTGGACAAACAGGATGGAGGTTTGTCTCACCTTTACAAGACAGATATCTAAAAGTGACTTCAGCCTACATCTGTTATCGGTCTCCTTCATGTGACATCATGCAATCTTCTGCTATGACTAAGCAGGAACACGATGTTGCCATCGAGAGATGACTGTGAGAGGCGATGGCTGAACAGTTGCAAAAGTTGAATGTGAAAGCAATTCAAAAGGAAGGCTGGGAATGTTTAATTCAACATCTGGATGCTATTTATGAGCTTCATATGGATGGTAATTGCTGCTGTGAGAGTAACAGTGGATAACTTCTGTCATGTGAAGCCAGACTTCGCAGTTGTTTTTATTCTCACACTCAGTGTTTTGGTATGAGTGGTCGTCCTGAAGGCGGTTTCTCTCCAGGAGAGTTTTCTGCATCTTCACTTGGGAGACCTGCTGATGAAAAATGCAGAATGCAAAAGCAGGAAGGAAACTCTGTCCTCTGCAAGGAGCTACAAATAAAAGATATTTGGGTTTGTTTCTAAATTAGTAAAAGCTTCTTAGAGTGTTTAGATCTGTTTTATTTTGTTATGTAGCTGTGTTTTTACCCCTACATCTTTTTACTCAGAATAATTAACTTCTTTTTTCCACAATGTCTGAGCCAAATGAAGGAGAGAGCTGCTGTCTGTCCGTATGTCAGCATTTTAACTTGGCCATCCGTCACATACATAGCGTTTTGAACTAATTAGGTCCCAATTAGGTCAAAACTAACTTAAGACAACTAATTTAATGGTTACTATTTATTCTGGTAAACTATTGAAGGTGGAAATAAGTATGAAAAAAAGAAAAAATGTGTGTTTTCAGATTCCATTTCTTTTCTTATTGTCAAAAAAGTTGCATCCGATCATCCACTTTTGTTTTTTGAATTGGTATTGGAGCTTTTTAATCTTTAGATAGGGTGCCGCACTGTTAGATCTCCACGTTACAGATTATCTAGTATATTTCTTGATGTCCCCTGATTCAGAAAACAAGCTGCCTTTATTGAATGATCTCTAGTTTAAAGTAAACACTTTTGAATGGTTTGCTGATCCATACGCACTGCTGTAACTCCTCGTTGACTTTGGACTTGGAAGTGAATACTCCTACTATGACCTAAAGCATATTATCAAACAAGTCAGCTCCGTGTCACCTATTATGTAATATTTAATAAATTGGAATGGTACAGGGAATACATTTGAATAAAAGCACGTGGGAAAAAACCCCCATTAAACCTGAAATCTGTTTGTGTTTAGAAAGCTTTCCTGCTGTTAAAATAAATATCAGCTGGTTTAATATCAACCGGTGGTCTATGAAGAGGGTTTCTCATTACCAAAGCACTGCACATACCTGCAGTAAAACATACTAACAGCAAATGGTTACAGCAGTATCTCTGGACTTCCAGTGAGAAAGAAGAAGAAAGAACATGAATACACCACAAGAGTTTCACAAACAGAAATAGCAGGCAAAATCACTGCACACGACTCCACTGCTGAAGAAAAATGGGTGTTTAAGCCTCTTTAAAGTTCCCTTCAGAAGGACAAAGAAGAATAAAGTCAGATGAGAGCAAAACACTCCTTTGATTAGAAAAACACCAAAAAAAGGCCTTTCCACAAAGGACTTAGTAAATGTATCTCCCGTGCCATTCTACGGAGCCCCCTAAGGGACACGGAGGACTTTTTTTTCTTTTGAGATCTCTCACAATAACGTAGTGATAAGTTCATGCGGCGTAATTGAGCACTGAAAGTCTTCCTTAATGTGGCCACTGTAGTTTCTGCTATACTATCAGGTTTTCGTGAGTTTTTTTTTGGCTTGGTGCCATCTCGTTTCTGAGATATCTGAAGTTTTATATCGTTTTCTCGAGGATAGAAATTCACAACAAGCCTATGTGCAAAATGCAAAAGCAGAACAGGCCAAACATGGACTTTCCATCTCGTTCCATCACTTAAGCAAAAACTTTCTGTGAGAAGAAAAGAAAGAGCGAACAATTACATCCAAACCATTTGGATTATTTCTGAGTTATTTTCACGGGATAATAAAGTCATCCGACAGCTCTGATTGTCTTTTTGTGTTGTGGTCTGAATGGTTACTAATGATCAACCTCACACAAACAGACATGCAGCGAATAAATCGATTTTCAATTATTTTTTCACACCAAAGAGTTAAGAATATATAAACACGTTTTCACTGAGGCTTTTTAAATGTGTATATATTTGAAATTTGAAATTGACATTTGTGACTGTATACATAATAGACCTGGGTGTATGTGTTTACTGCGAGGGAACGCAAAAGAAACATTTTCCCCCATGTCCCCTTGGGGCCTCCATACCATTCCAATCTTTTACCCATAACCTTTTTTGGGGGGAACAATTTGTTGTTTTGTTTATTGTATTTGTTGTTCACAATCTGCGTGAATTTCATGTGAACAGAAAAATAGATTTACTTACAAAAACCTTAAGGTTTTCAGTTCCTAATTTAGCTTGCAGGACTAATAATGTTCAGCTCAGGACCAGACAATAGTCGCGAATGTTGACTTTATGTTTTATAATACAAAAAAATCAAAGAAAAAAGGAAATGAAAAGAGAAACTTATGAAATCCTTCCCCACGTGTTGGAGTCTAAACTTCTCCAGTCTTCAGGAATTTTCTGCATCTGTTTTATTTCTGCCTCTCCTGAATAACACCTTGCTGTTCCCTCCTCATCTTAAAACAATACGACGAGAAGCGGGCCTCAGAAAGCGGAGCGCACCGTCCCCTGGACTCCTTTGTTCTCACGTCTTCCTAATGTAAACCCGCTGCATGTTCAAAGACGAGGACAGAGCGCTCCGCCTGGGGATATTCTCCAGGAAAGCCCTTACTTTACTATCAAACAACAGCAGGAGGGTGAGTGGGTGTCATCACAATTGTCTCATCAACAGTGGATCAGGCTGGAGCCCTTGGAAGACGCGGAGGAAGACTAGTCTTACTGCGAGAACCGATTGGAGTTTCATGATTCATCTATGAGAGTTTTCTGTCTCCATCAAACAGATCACAGCGCAGATCTTTGTTTTCTAGTCTTCCTGCAAGAAACAGAGTTAAACAGATTCCTGATTTATCTAGGAGAGTTTTCTGTCTTCTTGCACTCAGATCTTTGTTTTCCTCAAAAGTGAGAGTGCAAGGAGACAAAAAAAAACTCTCATATCATCATCTATGAGAGTTTTCTTTGAGGAAAACAAAGATCAGAGCGCAGATCTTTGCGATTGGTCTGCGATTGGAGTTAAACAATCAATCTACGAGAGTTTTCTGTCTCCTTGCACTCAGATCTTTGAGGAAAACAAATATATGGACTCAGATATTTGTATTCCTCAAAGATCCAAGCGTAAAGAGACAAAAAACTCTCATAGATGAGTCATTCAAAGAAAACAAATCTTTGTTTCCTAGTCTTCTTGCAGGAAGACTAGTCTTACTGCAAGAACCGATTGGAGTTAAACAGATTCCTGATTCATCTAGGAGAGTTTTCTCTCTTCTTGCACTCAGATCTCTGTTTTCCTCAAACGCGAGAGTGCAAGGAGACAGAAAACTCTCACAGATCAACCATCTGTAAGAGCTTTCTTTGAGGAAAACAAAAGAAATGAGTGGAGATCTTTGTTTTCTAGTCTTCTTCTAGCAGGAAGACGAGTCTTACTGTAAGAATTGATTGGAGTTTCCTGATTCATCTATCAGAGTTTTCTGTCTCTTTGCACTCAGATCTTTAAGGAAAACATTTTTGGTGACTATTCCTTCACTGGCAGGGGAAGCCTAAAGAGAGGAGTTCAGTGTTGCCAACTGGGCAAGCATATGCAGCACAAAAAGTCCCATTAAGTTATTAGCTTGGCATGAAAATGAACAAATTTAGTGGTTTTCATGGCATTTGTCAAATAGGTTAGGTTTCACCTGGCAAAAGATTCATGTGAAAATCTTTTTCCGAACTTTGTCTAAACAAAAGTATGCTTATTAACATAAAAATATTTCTACTTCCAAGAGTTCATGATGTTCACAAGAGCATCATTCTCATATTTTACTGACTTAAACACAGAGGAGGATCTGCTAAGTATTTCCAAGTATTTTCTTTTACAAGTAAAAAAAACCCCAAAATTTTAAAGCTTATATTCATCTTCCTCTGAAGGGTTTTTCCTGCTGGACAAACAAAGACGATTCTGGTCGTAGCCGTAAAGAAATTGTGAATATTATGCAGCAACTTGTAAAAGTGATCTTGTCACAGTTTTCCTACTTGTTATTGTTATCCATTTTTTTTACCCTCAGTTGCTGAATTTGAGCAAATTGTTACTAACAAATATGATGGTTACAGATCACTGCTGTTTGTTGCTAAACCGCCGATATAGTTATTCTCATCATTAAACAATCAACTGGAAATGGTGTCGATCTATTCTTTTAAATCATAAAATTTAAAAGAATAGCTGTAAAAGACCATTACATGCTTCCAAAACGTTATCTTGTAAAAACTTAATTCTTCTCCAGTTTAAAATTCAGTTGGTTTCCAGACAAAGTATAATGAATTTCATGAAATTTAAGGAAAAATATGGCAAAAGTGGTAAGACTTTGAATACAGAACCTCTGAAAACCAATGAAGAAGGAACAAATAGAGGAATGGATGATTAAAAATAGATAGGTGGATTTTTCTATTGTTTTCCCAACGACTTATTTTTCCTGAAAATACTTTTCTAGAATCCCATTCTGTAGGGGTGAGCAAACTTTTTGCCAAGTGGGTCAAAATTGTAGACTTCAGACTCCAAAGTGGTCGTGGGCCATGAAAACTAAACCTAAAATCAAGCAAATAAAGTAGCTCGATATTTATTGTAGATCCAAATCCTGAAAGGGATTTTTTATGACGGTGTATTAGGGCCATTTTAGGTAGAAATAAAGGAGTAAACTTCCTCCAAAACCTAAAGAATTTTGTGATTAATCTCAGAAATTTGTCATGAAAACTTTTACATTTTCTAGACAAATGTTTAATAGAAAAGTTTTGACAATAATCTAAAAATTTTATTAATTTTTTTAATCTAACAAATTTCCTTGTTTTTGGATTTTCAGTAAAAGTCTCTGGGTAAGCTTGGTTACAAAAACACAAAGAAAATTATGTTGGTAATAATTTTTACCTTGATTACAAATTAAAACTTTCCATCTGCATTTAAAGGCCAAATTTCTATCATGTTTGAATTGCAGAATCAGTCCCCGGGCCGCACTTTGGACACCCCTGCCGTACTGCGTCAGTCTGTAAAGAAACTCTGTGAATGTAAGCCCATTCCTATTTGCCGCTCTTCTAATAACACGCTGAACTATTAATTATTTATTCTATTGAGGGCGACGATAAATCATGAGGTGAACTCTTCAAAGTAATTCATTAAAGAACCATTCTGGGAAATTCATAGGGATTAATGTCTAATCAGCTCAAATATCTGCACATTATAATAAAAATAAACATGATTAAATGAGCTTCAAAATTAGGCTTTCATAAATTTATTTTGGATTTGGCGAGGCATCAGTCGCCTCTCGTGTATTTGCACAGATACTGGTGTAGATGCCCGCAAGAATCAAGTAGCTTACCGGCTGCTTAAGGTGATTAATGTGTGCAAAGATGGAAAACCAAAGGACCGGCGTGACCGTTTCTGGGCTGGTTATACGGCCGGTGAATACGACAAATTAAATTTTTACGTCTGAATCATCCGTTGGGAATGCAATCCCCCGCAGGAGCAGAAATGGTGGCGTAACGGGTCAGCGCTGTGTGGGGTTCCTCTGCAAACAGGTTTTCTCACTTTGGTTAAATTTTATCTAAGGTGAACTTTCACTCGCAGCCCCAGCAGAAGCCAAACGACCTGAAGGCAAACTGCAAAAAAGATTAATAAGCCACTTAAAATGCTCAGTTTCTCTGATTTTTACTTCTTATAGGTTTATGTTTGAGTGAAATGAACTTTGTTCTTTTATTCTGTAAACTACTGACAACATGTCTCTGAAATTACAAGCAACAATTTAGTCTTTATTTGGAGAAAATGAGAAAAGAGATGTACGAGAATAACGCAAAGAAAACGAGTTCATGTTCGTTTAGAAACAACAACACTAATGTTTTAACTCAGGAAGAGTTCAGAAGTCAGTATTTGGTGGAAAAACCATGAGATTCAGCGCAGCTGTATGTTTTGATAATCTCATTTATTAAACAGAAGTAAGTCCTGCATGCAGTATAATTAGAGTAGAATAAATAAAAAATGCATACAGGAAGTATTAACTCTCAGTTACTATGCTGGTTTAGCCTTTGGTGGGATCAACAAAATTTAATTTTTTAATAAAACAAAGTTAGTTTTCCTTTAAAAAAACTCATAAAAAATACATTTGTTACGCTACTTCAATATAAGCCTCGTCTATATGAATGAATGTTTTGTTTTTAAGTTGAAAAAAATCCTTATAGAGATCCTTGTTCCTCAAAATAATTTTTTAAATCACAATTTTCAAAGGATCCCTAAAGCAAAAAAGGCTTTTTATTTACCACAGGAAGTAATTCAGTTCTTCTCCTGTTTTTGTATTTAAGTATTTTTATCTCGATCTACAGATTCTTGTTAAAAGCGAGTTGTTCTCCTCTACTGTCCCCACTTGCTTGCTCAGGAATCTGGATTGCTGCAAAATCGATAACTTGGATCAATTGGCTGAGCTTTCACTGCATCATTCAATTATTTGTCAGTAAACTAATTCAGATTCTTGTGCAAATTGTAACTTATGTCTTAATAGTTTCCATGAGGCCAGACACTCTCAGCTGAGAGACATTCATGGGAAAAAACAGTTTGTTTGTTTTTTAAACAACTGGCTCTGTCCTTATATAGACATGAAGGTTTTCAGATATTTAGTTTGTTTTGTTTGTTGGAAGTCCGTCATTGTTGTCAAATATTAAGCTTCCAGAGCCCAGATATGGACATCAGTCACGTTACAGACGGAAATTATGTCCTTCCTTCACACAGATATGCTGATAATGTCCATTTAAATAAGAACGATGTATCAAACGTCTTATTTTCCTGCAGACGTGACGCACGATGTTCCCATATCGCAACAGCTGCTTGAAAAACACGAAGCTGTCAGAGACACAAACGCTCCATTGCTTATCCCACAAACACGTCAGCACTTCTTTTAATGCCGTTTAGTAACCATGTGGTTTCATTAGGAATCCAACCGAGAAACTGAGCCGTTTCGCTTAGTCGGAGCCCTCATATAGACAGAAATATGTCAAATTTAGACCTCACTTAGCTTTATCAGGCTAGTGGTTTTTATTTTACAGCTTATTTATGTTCAGTATTTTGATGAATGGAAAGGACTCATAGCTGTGTGCACTTTATGGTCACTTTTTGAGTTTCAACTCTTTGTGATTCTTATTCCTTTTTGAGCTTATTGGATCTTATTATGATGGAAACAACACATTAGAAATTGAAAAGCACAACAATGAGAGTCCAAACCAAACATAAAAAAAGAGCAAAACAGCAGGTATTATTGCTCAGTTTTGATTTTTTTTTTTTTTTGCTAAAATCCCAATGTTTATTCTGACAACTTGTTCCGTGTGACTGCAATCAGACTTCTGTGTGAGCAGTTTACAACGCCACAGCGACCTGCATGTGCAGGGGAACAAAGGCTTCAGAGCAGCATATTGTTTACGGACGTAATAATGGATGGAGTCGTTGAGCAATGGCAGCCGACATGATTTTCACAAGTTCATAACGACACGAAGGAAGCTAATAAAAAGAAAGCACAACTAACAGCAAGGGTATTTTCTGGAACATTGACTGCAACTTCAGCTGGGAAGTCTACTTGGTTTTTTCAGAAAGCTCAGAATTTTTATAAATTATAGATTTCAGTTTACGTCCAGATTTACTGCATCTGGCTTCCTCTGGTGCAAAGTGATGACGCGTGTCTCACATCAGTAACATAAAACTCAGATAAAATGCAGCATGAGCGTTCGGAATGATTGAAAACGATCAAATATGCATCCGAACTAAATTCATATGCGATATTAAACGAGGTATGGATTGCATTGGTTGATTTGGGTTGTATTTGCCTATCCTAATTGATGAAAACAACAACGTAAGTGAGAGAATCAGAACACAGATCATAAAGATTTAAAAAAAAAAAAGAAAGAAAAAGAAAAAAATCGGACAGACTGATCCTACAAAATTGAATTCTCACAATTCAATTTATGTTGATTAAATGTTGAAATTAACAGGCTCAAAGTAATTCAGAGTTAAGAGTTTTACTGCAGAGAACTCTGAGTTCTAATTGAGGGGAAAAGCTTAGAAAGGATAATTAATGCTGCCTGCAGTAGGTCAGTCGAGGTTGTTTCCTTTCTCTGAATCACTCAGCTTCAGTTCCAATAGCAAGTCACTGCTAATAAAAAAATAAAAAATAAAAAAATCACTTGACACTGTAAAACAGGTCAAGGTGGTTTAAGTTGAAAATAAAATTCCACCAGCTGCTTTCAAATGCAACTTAAGTCAACAAGAAAATTCTTTTGGTTTTAACTCAGAAATTAAAGTTCATGAAGTTGATTTAACAACAGAGACAAGTTGTCTAAACATTGTTTTTTAAGTTCATTAATCTTGAATTGGGACTTTCAACTTAAAGCTTCAATTTAAAACAAATAATTATTTCACAATATGCAAGAAAAAAAAACTGCCTTCATCTAGTTAAAGAGCCACATTTCTCTACTATTTTACTCACAATATCAGGTTAAAATAAATACTTGTTTTACTTTAGAATAATTTAAATTCTTGTTTCAAATTGCGAGAACAAAATTTCTGACTTGATAATGAATTTTATTCAATTCACCTAAGAAACATTTAGTGTGAACAGAACATTATCCTCAAGCTAATAAAACACAAGAGTCGGATCAACGTAACGCTCTTCCATCTCAGGGTACAAAAACACACCGCTAAGCATTCTGGGAAATAGCTCCCGCTCCTGTCTTTTTCTTCTTTCAGTTTTTTTAAGTGCTGACCTAAAAACTCTAGTTTATCCAACAATTAATAAAAAGTTAAAAACTTGCTGTAAGTTTATCTTTCACAAACTCACAGATTTAGGTTCAAACTCTAAAACTCGTTAAATTTATTTGATTTAAAGAACATGTGTCAAACTCCAGGCCTGTGGGCCAAATCCGGCCCGTCGTAGCTTTCTTTGTGGCCCTCTGGATTCTAAACTAAACACTAAATATGCTTAAATATCATGTTATCAATCAAATCAATGCAGTTTTTATCTGTTTACTGCCAAATTACATCAATCAGTCCCTCCAGTTTCTTGAGAATTATCGTGGAAATTCAACAAATCCCTGCACTTTTTTCCACTAGTGCATAATTGGGAGTTTATTGCAGATTTTTCTGAGAAATTCTCAAAAACTTTCTTACTTGTACAAAACAGCTACCTCAGATATAACTGATGTCAGATTATAGTCCATCATCTTTACAGCGAGATGTAAAATGTCACATTTACCGCCATAAATAAGCACAAATATTTCCAGATTATTACCACAAACACTTTGATTTTTATTGTAAAAAAATCACAAAAAGAAACAAAATTCTGGATGGAATGCAAAGATGTAAAATAATATTTAATTTTAATAATTCATTGATATCCTAACAGTTTGTTTATAAGTTTTATCAGTACATTCTGGCACAACCGGCCCTTTAAGAACATTCAGGATCTGGATTTGGCCCAAAACGAAAATGAGTTTGACACTTCTGATAGTAGACACAACTAAATGTGGTTCAAATGTTTTACAGTGCACTGGCCTCTCTTGGTTTCAGCAGTTGTCTCGTTAGATTTAGAACTGGGTGAAATCCTTAAAGTCCAAATCAAAATGTTAGTTTTTAACACTTACACCTCTCTGTTGGTTGTTTTAAAGTTAAATAAAAAAATAAACATCCATAATATCAGCTTCCACCGTGTAAATTGTGGACTTGCAGTATGCGAGGAATGCCTCACAAACAAGAAGGAGACCATAGGAACCCAGTGATGCTTTCAAAGCCAAGAAAGAAACACAGAGCAACTATTGTTCGTGCAGGCGCTGGTCCTAGCTGCTGCCTTCCACACTCCCATGTTTTGTAACGGAGGGTTTTTGTTCCAATGTGAGAACCTCCGATCATTACTGACACGTCCAAAGAAAAACCTAAAAGGTGAGTTTCATTGTTGTGTGGTGAGCTAAATGGTGATTTACTAGAAACACACGTAGGCTGTCGAAGCTTCTTAGCACATGCTTCCTGTAATCTATCAGCAGCATTAATATTTTAATAACCTTATAAAAGGCTTAAGAAACGCAGTGTACTTTCACAAGCCTTAATTCAAACCAAACTCAAAGCATATACTTTGGTTTTTGTTTTTTTTTTGTCTTTGGTGAAACAAAGAGGACTGTAGAATAGTTATCCGATGATCAATCTACATAATCGGATGTTATCCTAAATGGATAACATTTATCCATTTAGGGTAAATGTTAAATTTACCCTAAATGGATAAATTTAACATTTATCCATTTAAATGTTAAATTTATCCCCTAAATGGATTTAGGGTAAATGTTAAATTTACCCTAAATGGATTTAGGGTAAATGTTAAATTTACCCTAAATGGATAAATGTAACATTTATCCATTTAAATGTTAAATTTATCCCCTAAATGTTACATTTATTGCACAACACGTCAACACAGAAAACCTCTACCTCACTTTGGGTTCCCAAAAAGCTTGAACCCAAGAAAATGGAAAGCTCTCATTAGCCACGGAAGCAGTTTATATGGCATTTGCTCAATCTTTAACCAGTTAAAGCAGCTTTGGGTTGGTCAATGAACATCTGGCAGGTTTTCAGCAACTGGCAAAATGTGGCAAAGTATCTCACAATATCTTTACCTTATGATTTACTGCTGTCACTCAGATATCTGGACCTGATGAAACTGGCTGTCTGCCTCCTAATATAGACATTAAATTGTGTTGTTTATATTTGTGTCATGTTAATTGGGTTTAAACCTAATCCTTTACCTGTGCAGGATATTTGTTTTGGATAAGCTGGTGCTGGAGGGGAAAGGTTCACAGTTAAGTAATAAAACAAATTCACACATAAAATAGCTACAGTTTGTGTCATGAGTGAACTTTGTTTTCTATCCAAGAAGGCACACATCGATATGAAACTCCTAATCTCATTTTAAGACGGTCAAAATAATCCATATTTTAACCAATACTTAAATTGGCAGATTGTACAAAAACAGAAAAGGAAGCCATTCTACTGGAAGTCATAATAAACTGTATAAATCTGGTAATGAACATGCATAAGACCCATGTTTGTGCATGGGTTTTGTGCATAAACATAAAACCCATGTTGGTTCCTCCCTTATCATCAAGGCTTTTGTTTAGTCAAACATTGGTGTTTAATGATAATTGCTCAGTTCCTCTTAATTTCTCTAAAATACCACAACTGTGGACTGAATCTTCATTACCGGAAAATCTGAACCCAACACTTTGTCCCTAATTGAGTTTCAATTATAGTGTTTCCAGTATTTTTGATTCCCACATTAAGGAGTGTTTAACTTTACACACTCATGAGGGCCGATGAGCCGACAGTACGACCACAACAAAGGCGTATCCTTCAGTTTTTCTACAATGTGTTCTGCACAATATTTTTTTTTTTATAAACTCTGAATTGAGAAACCAAATATGTACAAACAGCTTCTGTCAGAGTGTGAACGACGACTTCCTGTGCCGGTCTTCTCCATCTGGAAGGAAACCAACTTTTCCTGTTTGCGCAGTTTCACACTGAAATCTACCACAGACACATGCGACACATCCAACATCTAAGCCAAGCAGCAGGAGATAAAGCTGGGATGATGACTGAGGGTTTCTCAGAGGCATCAGGGGGTGAAGTTGATGTTTGGGCTGCACTGGGCGGCTGGTGCCAAATCATTTCCTGTATTTGATCACATACAAAGCTCCATTTTGTGTTAGTTATATTTTATATAACCGGAAATATGAAATGTATACTTTTAAGGAAATAAATCAATTTAGAATATTAATCTAAATGATATTTTAGTTACAGAATTGCATTTATTTACATTAAACGAATAAAACGCTGGTGTGAACCAATCTTGTGCATTTGGAAACAAACCCTATTTAAACCCTGAGACTTCAACCAAAAAACTTAATTTGGTGCAGTTATGGTGTAAATATCTCTTTTATATATCCATATTTTTAAGCAGTGGTTGGTTTTTAAATGCTGACTTTCCTGTGATTTATTAAAATTGATCATTTACTTTGTTCAAAGGAAAGCTCATTAATGTCTTTTTAGTACATGAATAAGCATGATCCTTTTTTGTCATATTTTGTCTTGGTAGTCTTTAGTGTTAATACTGTGCAATTAATAAATTCTTTGCCAAGTGTTTTAAGTAGTTGTAATCAATTTTCCAATTTGTTACATGGAAACTTTGCATTCCAATGAAAACTGCTGCCATGTTAGCATTTCCACGGATCTGGCAGAACCATATACAGCATTTTATTCTGTCCGCTGGACGTCTACTGGCGTTTTATTTTGACGTCCGGAAAACGTCATCGCGCACTTTCGGTGAACGTACTAGCATGCTAACATGCTAGCTGGGTCCAGTCAGTGTCAGGTTTTGGTTTTTGTCAGAAAGCACACAAGACATTAACAGATTTTAAGCTACTACATCATTTTTTGTGGGTCATTTCCTTTAAGTGTTATAAAAATTCATCTAGCTGTTTCCGATTGGCAAAATACAGTTGATGGGTGTTGCTGGGCAACCCGAACCATTTCAAAATCTGTCCAAATCTGGGTATGAAATAATAACATATTTACAGAAGTGCATCTTGGAACCAAACACTCTGAAATGTTCCCTAAAAATGTAGCTAAGCTGTGCAGATGTTAGAGAAAGTAGTAATGTGACTTATAAACAGTTTTTTTTTACTTAAGAAAAGTCTCGTTTCACTCCGCTGCTCTCGTGGGTTAATTTGCCCTTCTCAGTGTCTGACAGGCGGGCAACCAGTACAGGTGGGTCAGCTTTGCTCTGCGTATTGTCTTTAAGGCAAACTGTGGACCGGATCGGTTTTCCTCCACACTTTGTGAAGCTATGTTATGCGTTTTATTCAATTGCAAAGAAATAAGTGTTAAGGAGAAGTATTTTGCAAAGTGTGTTCATTTGCCTAAGGTTAACTATTTAAGTTAAGGATTGCAGATTTTTTTTTTTTTATGCCCAGAGTGAAAGGAAAGCCAAGATTTAAGTGCTGAAGTCCTTAAACATTGCAATTTAGTAAACTGTTAATGACGAGTACAGTCCGAGTCTGCAGTAATGTCATCATAGTAGTCTACTCCAGCCTGGGTGAGTAAAACGCTTTAGGTAGCAGCAGTAAGGCGCCTGCCTCCATCCCTGGGAATAAACTCTCCTTGAATTCATCAAACGGAGAGAGAAAATTCTCCTGACAGTAAGTGGACCCGTGTTAAAACAGACGCAGAAAACAGCATGTGTTTCCTTTCGCGCTGACAGTCACTGATAATCTAAAGAGTTCATCCACCTCGTTCTTTCCATTGGCGTGTCGGCCAGGGACAGCCGAGCGCAGCGAGAGGAAACCTCACCAAAAGGATGAAAGGGTTATGCTTGCCACTGCCGGTTCTCGCAGGATGCTTGGTAAAATAAAACAGCTCTCTAGATTCTCACGTAGCTGAGACAAGGCCTGCACTTTCTTCAGAGCAGTTTAAGAAAGTGCAGGATGCAGAACAGGACAAACGAAAACGTACACACGCATGTGCAGGAAACAGGAGCATACACACAGTCAGAGCAATAAAAATGCATTTTTTTTAAGCAAATATAGGAGTTACTTTGCTCTGAGGGTGAAATTTTAAAGAGTGAAAGTGAAAATAAAAAAGATTTGTCTGTTTAAAAGTGTACGGTATTAATAAAACTTGGGGACACTGTTTCATAATTTCTTTTAGATCCATAGAAAAACTTTTGAATGAGAAAAACTTGTGTAATGCTGGATTTGGATGAAAGGAGGGCTTACCTGTTTTGGAACACAGCAGTTCCCTTTTCAATGCCCAGATGGTATCGTTATAAAAATGAGAGTCCTTTAAGTATTTCCCAGATCTGAACAAGCATGGAAAAGTATTTTATATTCTCAGATTTTATTCCTCCTCATTTGTTTATCCATTCATCTCTCCCTATTTATCTATCCATTACTTCATCTGTTTCTCCAATCTGCATCTCATCTACGTGAGCCTGACCTTGATAGAAATGTATTCATTAAATTTATGGAGAATTGTTGTATTTATGCTGCAAAACTGTAAATTTGAGTCTGAAGCATGTAGTGTTTGGCTGATATCATCTTATAAGATAATAAAAATAATTTGTTAACACTTTATTTGACTGGGTGTGCATATAAAGTGTTTATGACATGAGGCTGTCATAAACACGACATAACGCCTGTCAAGAACATGAATGACTCTTGAGAAATGCTTACGACTGTTGTCGTAAAATGTCATTCGGTAAATAATGAAACTTTTAATGCAAAGTCCCATTAAAAGTCAATCAAAAGTGTCAACTTTGTATTAAAAGTGTCATTATTTACTGAATGACCGTCATAAGCATTCATGAAGCTCCTTCATGTCCATAACAGGTGTTATATTATGTTTATGACAGTATTATGCCAGTCTTATGCACACCCCTTCAAATACAATGTTACCAATTTAAATTGTTTACTTTTAATGAAGTTTAGTTATATTTAGTCAGCTAAATCTTAGCGTTGAAGTTTAAAACCATTTCATTCATCCGCCCCTCAGAAACCTACTAATACTCAAATTACTGACTGTAACCTTCACTTTGCTCATTACTTTGACCAATCAAAGCGAGCGATTTAAAGAACGGCCAACGCTTTCTGAAGGCAACATTTCCAGACTTGTGTGTGACTTTTCTCACACGGTTTGCATAAACACACAGTCTTATCTTGTGCCTGTGTTGCTTGGCGTTGACCTCATCAGCTCCCTTGGCCCGCTGCTGCAGTCTTAGAGGCTCAGGCCACCCACCGCAGCTGCCAAACAAGCCCGGCTCTGAAAGAGGCTGGTAGCAGCGTGGCGTTTTCCTGCTCTGGGCTCCACGTAGGAGCGCAAGCGCCAATTATCTCAGCATGGGGAAATAGACACGTCTGTGTGCAGGAAGCAAAGACTTTACTGTTGCAGAAAGTTACGCCGTAAAAATGATTCAAATAGGCAAACATGAATTCACAAAAAAAAAATGAGCTAATTATGATTTTCTTTTTATGGTATGGTACCTTAAAAGAACAAAAAGGTAAGTAAACACTAAATGTTTTCAGTTTATGAAATTATGTTTGATGGATGTGGTTCATGAGTTACTGGTAAAATGCCAAAAGATAAAAATATAATAAGATGAGACTAACAAGTTTGGTCTTGTTGCCTCCATGTTATTAGTTAGGCAACAATGTTAAAAATAGCTTAAAAATGGCCATGTGGAAAAACCCAGACAGCATTTGGAAAAATAAATAATTAATGAAAAATAAATTGCATGTATGTATTTTGGCATGGCAAAAATTTGGGCTTGTCTTGTTATCATGTAAAATCTGATGAAATTATTCTAATTTATTTAAAAGCAGCTTAAACAAATTGTTTGCTGCATTATCCTGAGGAAGACGAGAACTGAAAGCAGTCGGCAAACTACTTCTAACGTTAATCAGATCATAAATAAAACTGAAATGTCTGAACAAGGTGTTCAACTCGTTCAAAGTTAATCTCTCTTATCGCTGATTATCTGAAAGTTGCTTTTCAGTAATGCGTGTCTAAAATGCTCCCTGCAAAAACAACAACATAACTCTTCAAATGCCAAACTCTTGATCAAGTTATTAACCGAAGGAATAATTATTTCATAATTTTACAGTTAAAATCGCAACTTTTTTTTTTTTTCTTTTTTTTGGAAGCACGTCCAAACAATTTCCAGAAGCCAGAGATCCTCTTTTCCAGAAGCTGCTCATCTGGTGGATTCCTACTGCTAAAAAAACAGCCTCAGGTAAGATGACTCACAGCTTGTGTGCCAGACGAAGATGGCGTGGATTATAGGCAGCTGCTGAGAGGAAGTGGACTGAGCGTCTGATGTGAAATGAGCAATAGACGGCCCAACAGACATATGAATGAATCGTATTTCCTGGAGTTTCAGGCTTGAAATGTGATGTGAATGAAGTATCAGGGATTCACGGTACAGTTATTTAATGCTTTTATGCCTCAAAACAACGGCGGTTCATAAATTGAGTTTAGGAGCTGCTTTGTGGCTGAGTGATTCATGTGTCAGAGTCACACGAACTGGCAAAACGCGTCATGTGGAAAATAATAAAAATAATTTAAAAAAAAAGGCATAACTTTGTACATATTAAAAGAAATCTTAGAAAACGGTTCTGCCAAAATGGCTTTTTCACCATCTGTGCTGAAGAGCACAACAATGACGAAGCCGCTTTTATGAGCTGAATATTAATTTAGCTTCAAATGGAAGCTGAGGAAGTTGATGAGAGAAAAGATGTAAGCAGAGGCCAAGAAAACTGGAGTCACAGTTGTTTTTGGAAATATTTAGCGTAGCAGCGAAGAATACTGCGATGTTTGTCTGTGAACGGCTAAAGTTCAGATTTTTTTTAAGCTCTGTTTTTGCCATGACATGGATTACAAAAAAGTTTAAATTGTTGCACATAGCTTTCCCAAAATGACAGGATTTTTGAAGTGCGAATAACATTTTCAGATACGTTACAAAAATACAATTTAAATAAAATCATGTCCTGAGGAGCTGTCAAAGTGCAAAAGAAGAATTTCATTTTAGTCATTCAAGTTAACATGAAAAGTGTGCACAGGATAAGCAAATCCTGCAGAAAATCTGCAAAAAAAAGAGAGAAAGAACAAGGCAAATTTTACTAGAATCGCGTTTTACTGAGAGACGTCAAGAAACAGGAAGTTAAATTAGACGGAGAGCTAAAGAGATGGGTCAAAATTCAACCAAGTTGCTGAATTTTGAGAGAAGGAAAAATGACAAATTTTGATGAGAAGTTGTATCAAATATGCTATGTATATTCTAATTTCAGCTATATTTTTTTTTTACTGGCTTTGTCCAAATGAATGGTGATAAAACGCACAGTGGTTTTTCTCTGATTCTCATCTCAGAGAAAAATTTGAGAAGACGGCCGAGTTAGCAACCACTGCAGCCAGATGTGGAGGCGTTTTGCTTTGGGCTGCCTCAACATGTGCATCTTAAACTAAATTGAGAAAATGACACTAGTGGTTTTCATCCATTTCATCCAAATTGGAAAAGCTTGAATCTGAACTTGATTTCAATCATTTTTTTTTGACGATCTGCTGAAATTTGTGGCGCAGTCACAACAATGGCTCGGTAACAAACAAATCTATTTTTATTAAACCCGAGCCCATGATTAAACACATTTCTCTGCTTAATCTAGATAGATTTCCAACCCTATTATTAGCAATTTCAGAGTTATACAAGGAATTTGTTCTCAACACAATCACGCCCCATGCTCCAAGACTTTGGTTCAAAGTCTTAAGAAAAGTGCCCGATTAGAGCTCTGTGAATGGTTCAGAGTGAGGAAATGGAGTGTGCTGCAAACCATCAAATTAGAAGCAAATGGGCCAGAACTATATTAGGGGAAATCACATCAAAGCTGTCCAACTTTTAATGGATTGGGAAGTGGATTAAAAAATAGAAAAAAAGGAATTAGCAAATTTGCCGGGAATCTGTTTCAGTTTGGAAAAAGTTATGTAACATGTACACTTCTCTCTTTTTCCTCCTTATGGTTAAACGGTTCCCCAGTGATCCACAGCGTCCGCTCAGACAAAGGAAAGTGAACAAAAGCTTGTGATTTGAGGCCAAAGTGAGTAAAATCTGCTTATCGGAGTTCTTTTTTTTTTTTTGTTGTTGTTGGTTTCTGAGCTCAGCAGGGAGTCACGATTATTATTACTTCTTCATCACAGAGAGTGAACAGCGAGAAAAACAGCTGATTAGTACAGACGCTAACCTTTCAACAGGTAAACCACAGAAGAAGTCAAGTCAGTCAAAGAGCATGAGTATTTTCAGAGATATACATTTAAATCAATCAGTCTGGGTGGATTTAAATTGTTTTAAGCGTGCCATTTGAAGAGCAATCAGAAGATTACGTTTAGCTTTCCCGTAAAATCACCATTAATAATAAAGATTGATTGTGCTTGGATCACAATGGCACACATGTGAAATCCATGAGATGAGATGTAATAAAGAGATCAATACGCAACAACATTTTAGCAAGGCTAAGAGAATTTCTATCCGTTTTCACCCACAGTCTCAGTCTTACGTGCTTGGGAACTGTTTTTTTCAGTTATGTAAAATACTTCCACTAACGAAAATAAGATGCTAATCTCATTAAAATGGCAGGTGCAGGTTGAACACAGAAGCTTTAGCCAACTTAAGCCAGCGACTCTTGTTCTCCTTTATCCAAAAAATGTCCAAGAAATGTCCACTTAGGTGCACAGCTTTATTATCTTGACATGTAGCATTTGTACCAAGGACAGAATGATCTCCATTAGACTATTTCCAGCAGTAACAGTTCCTCTCTCTCCGCAAAACAACAGAACCAGGGGATTAAACCACATCCTTCCGATTTCTTAAGCTTACAAGCAAAGGAATGTGAAGCATCTCTACCAGGCTGGTATTAAAAATGATAAGTTAAATTAATGTTCTGTAAGTTACAGCCAACTATATGAGTTAGTATGGATGCACATTAAAAATGCTGGGCTAAAAACAAACCAATTTGGGCCAAATTTGGACCGACCCAACCTGTGTTATTTTAACTCAACTGGGTTGGGTTGATGGTTTGACCCAGCATATTGTGTTATGGCAACCACCCAAATGTTGGGTTGAATTGACCATTTTTAAAGTAAAAATGCCCCAAGATTGAGTTGAAAGTTGTAACCATCACAAAGGTCATTTTAGTTCTATATTTGGCTTAAGAAAAACACACCATATAAAAATTGGGATAAAAATAATCTGAATATCTTAAAACTACTTTTATTTCCATATGATGCACATAATTATATTTTTAAAGTGATTTAAAACTATAATTAAATCACTTGAGGAACTTCACTGTGGGGAGTGTTTCTGTACATGTGCCAAACTCAAGGTCCGTGGGCCAAATCCGGCCCGCCTTATTTTTTTTATGTGGCCCTCCAGATTCTAGACTAAACACAAAGTCTGCATAAATATCATGTTATCAATCTAATCAATGTTTATCGCCAAATCATATCAATCGGTCCCTCCAGTTTCTTGAGAATTATCGTGGAAATTCACCCCAAATTTACAATTTGAATTAACAATTGGGATTTTATTGCAAATTTTTCTCAAAAATTGTCAAAAACTTTCTTACTTTTACTAAGCAGCTGCCTCAGCTTTAACTGATGTCCGATTATAGTCCATGATTTATACAGCAAGTAATAACACTTTATGCGATGGGGTGTGCATAAGACTGACATGACACCTGTCATAAACATGAAGGAGTCTTTATGAATATCTATGACTGTTGTCATAAAGTGTCATTCGGTAAATAATGACACTTTTAATGCAAAGTTGCTCTAAAAGTTGAATTGAAAGTCCATTAAAAGTGCCAACTTTGCATTAAAGTGTCATTATTAACAAAATACAAAGTTGTCATGTTTATGACACTGTTATGTGAGTCTTATGCACACCCTGTCAAATGAAGTGTTACTGTTGCATTATCTATCAAAAATAAGAGGAAATATTTCCAAATTAGTGCCACAAACACTTTGATTTTTATCGCAAAAAAACAAAAAGGATCACGAAATCCTGAGGGACTGAAAAAATGTTCAATATTATTATTTAATTTTAACGATTCATTGATATTTTAACAGTTTGTGAACAGGTTTTACCAATACGTTCTGGCACAACCGGCCCTTTAAGAGCATATCCAGGATCTGGATTTAGCCCAGAACAAAAAGGAGTTTGACACCGCTGCCGTAGTTGAACAGAAATATCAGTTTGTGCTGAATAGCAGATTTTAAACCAGACTACGCCTGAAAAATGCAAAGTAAAAATGGTGGTGATGAGCATTATTGATATCTTATTAACAAACATCCCTCCTTTGCCACATCTAAACCTTTTTACCCAATATCTATTGTAAAATGCAATAAAAGAATAGTGGCTTTGAGCCATGATGACCACTGTAACCACGTTAAGTTTAATACTGTATAGTCACGGTTTGGTTTTTTAAAGTCAGCCAGTGTTCATAATTTCAGCTGACAGTAGGGAACAGTGAGTGCAGTGCTGCTGTGGGTGATTATATAACATCTATGAGATGGATTAAATTCAACAGATATGAGCGTCTCAATAAATAAGAAGTTTTGGTATTGACCTTTTTTTCTTTTTGGAAATTTTTCAAGAGATATTTACAAAAATGTTTTTTTGGCAGAAAATATACAACCCCCTCTCAGCATGATCATGTGCTTTCACTGCTTAATGAGTCAGTTTCAGAGAAAAGGAAAATAAAGTGCTTAGATAAAAGAAAATTTTACATTAATGTTGGTTTTATTCCGACTTTACAACCCTTGCTAATGATGACATCTACGAGAATTGAAAGTTTTAAAACATCTTGCACTTTTTCGCAGCTTGAGAGAACTTTCTTGTCGACATCTGCCAAATCTACGTCAGATATTTTGCTTATGCGTTGGCTCACGCAGTGGGAAAGACTTCAGAACTCAACTGGAAGTCAGCACTTGGAGTTCTCAGTTCTGACAACCGCGATCCGGTCCGACCCAAGAAAGATTTTACTGCGCCGCTCCAGACAGGAGCTTGGAGAGGGCCGGTGGTTGAGAGGAGGCTCGACGCCGGCGATGACAGTGAGTCAGAAGGACAATGGCAGAGCCAGACAGTCTGAGCATCGCCGCAGCGACATGACGCTTTTCATGTGCCGAAGAGCTGCAGCTATTCCCAAGGGTATCACTCGCACTGAAACCCAAACGTTCTCAGAGAAAGACGAGGTCCCACACAGCTCAGACTCATAACATCTATAAAAGAGAAAATAAGGAGTGACGGTGGGTAATCATGTGGGTAAATTGTTAACGAGGCCCTCATTGGAACAATTAGCAAGATGTGTGTCTACTTGTAATTTAGAATGAGAACAATGTGGGGGATAACTTGTTATGTAGACGTTTGGTGTTTTCTATTATGACAGCTTGTTTTTCAAGCATCTGATCACATTTTTATGAGAAGAGGAATTAAATAAAGTTATTCACCAACATTTTCCATCTGTAGCTCTTTACAGCCACTCAGTTACGGGCATTTATGATGAGATGTTTAAATGATTGATGGTATCCAAGGAGTAGCAATAAAGTATAATGTGGGCTTGAATGGCTCTCACACTTTAAATAAGTACTGTTTTGACGGAGTCTACAAATCTTCGGTGAGCATGAATGCATAATGTTTATGGTTTAGGAGGAAAACTAAAATTATTTATTAATCACTGAAATGCATAATAGCCTTACCAAAATCAAACCAAATGCTTTATTGGTTTGAACACAATTCCCAAGATTAAGTGTGTTAGCATCACGTAGTAGTCTGAAGATAGATTGATATGACTTTTTTTGCACGTTTTTAGCGCCATCTCTACCTAAAATGCACAGAAAATGAGCAACAATAAAAATAAAAAAGGCAGTATTTTTCCAAATATATTTTAGAGCATCAGAATAACGAGTTACGTCCAGTTTCAAAACTCAACAATGATTGTAAAAGTCTCAAGTTCTTACCTGCTTTGTGCATGTTTGTGTGTAGAGATAGTGCAGCTAAGCTTAATGAGGCGGCACAATTTATTAAACCACTAAAGTGTTTATTTTTTATTTTGATATGACTTGTTGCTTCATTCTCCAGATGAAACACAAACTGAAAAAAAACGCTGCAGCAGCCGATACAGTCGTCTGCTGTTAGAAACACTTAGATTGTCATGAAAAACCGAGATTGTTTTGAGTAACAAACTGGTTTGTGCTGTATAACGCAACTGTGAAAGGCAGAAAAGTTAAAATAATCTAAGATTATATTCCATTTGAATTAAAAATGTCGTTCTCAGGATCTGATGTCCGGCTTAAAACGTTTGAAGCTCATTTATTACTCAAACTGTTTGAAACCCATTAATTACTCAACTTTGTATAAAAACTTTGATCAAGTCAAAATGGTATCTGAACTTAAGATTCAATTTGCAAGTCAGAGATATTCCAATACAATAACAAAAAATAAAAAACGTGCAATGAAAAGTGATTTTTACCAATTGTTTTGGTTTATGCCCAAACAATCTTGAAATCTTGATTGTTATTAATACAAACACTCTCTGTTTGCATTAATAAGGTGGCGTTATGAAGATTATTTTCCAGCTGCCTCAGCCATGATTAAATCCTTTTATCTTCCCGGTTCAGAGGGAGATATTAAATCCAAAAAGTATGCTGACCCCGCAGGCACAAATTCTCCACTATTCTCTCCAACAAGCAACATCATAGTGTGACAAGCTTAACAAAAGCCCAACTTAAGAGGAAACCGTAGACAAGCAAAGACAGATAAAATCTGCTAATGATTTTTGCTGAAAACCAGTCCAAGAACAAGTTTGCTGTAGAGAGAAAAAGCAAAGAGAAAGCAAATCAGAGACTGGACATGATCTGACAAGCCTGAATCTCTCAGATGACTGAATGCAGATGAGAATTTTTCCTAGACTGTGCAGGTCTTTCTTCTTTCCTTTGACTAATGATTTTAATTTTTTTTGTTGCTGTGACTGGTTGAAGCTTTATTACAATGTTTTAATTAGTTCATAGCATTGAGAAATAACAATGTGCTGACAGCCAAGATTATTATTAAATGAAAAACAAGGCTGCAAATCAACTTACCGCAGTGGCTGTGCCTGGAGGAGTTTTAATTATTTATTGGAAGTAAAATGGTAAGGCGATAGTTAATATCTTGGCTTAAGCTTTTACGATGCCGTTTTATACCACGGAGTTTTATGGTCACTATAGATAGAAAAAAAGGAATGCATTTCCGCCAAAACTCATTTTTGAAAAAAATATGGAAGTTTGAGTTTGAAAAGTTACAAATTTGCTAGAAAAAAAATTTCATTTTGAGATTCATCTCAGAAATTTTCTAGAAAATTTTTAGCATTTGTTTTAGCAAAAAAAATAGTGAGATTAATCAAAAAAAAATATGGAAAAAATATAGAAGTTTCTGAATTTGAAAAGAAAAAAAATGCTAGAAAAAAATTTCATTTTTGAAATTCATCTAAGAAATTTTCTAGAAAAATATGGAAGTTTCTGAGTGTCAAAAGTCAAAAATTTCCTAGAAAAAGAAATCTAAAATTTTGAAAGATATGGAAATTTCTAAGTTTGAAATTCTAAATTTTGGGGGGAAAATGAACTATGGAGATTTATCGCAGAAATTTTCTAGAAATTAATGTCAGTTTGAAAAGTTGAAAATTTTCTAGAAAAATCTAAAATTTTTAGATTCGTCTTAGAAATTTTCTTTAAATATGAAACTCAGTAATTTTCAGGAAATTTCTTTGGGAAGATTTCTGAGATTTTTAGCAGAAATATACTCTTCTTTTCATATACATATCAACAATAGCCCTAATATGCCGTAGTAGTTACACATGCTATTTCATTCAAGAAAAGTCTTGCATGTTGTGATGATGTCGCTTTTCCTGCCATATTTCGTGGTGCTCTTCTACTCTGTGCTTTCTGCTCTTGTTGGCTACTGGTTGCTCCACTTATGCTAATTCACTAGCCCCAGAATAGCAATAGGATGTTATGTGAAAGCAACCAACAGTAGCCTGAGCAATTAATATTGTGTTGTTGAAGAAGAGAGTTGTATGAAAGAGGTTTAAAACCTCAAACTGAAAAAGAAAAAGGATTTATCTCAGCATTCTGACTGTAATTTCAAAATTAAAGTCAAAATTCTGAAGAAAAAGTCAGATTTATTTTGTTTTTCAGTGGCACTAATCCTCTTCCATACAGCCGAACAAGATTTAGAGGGTATAAAAATGGCTATGATCTGAATATGCTGGAATTAGTGATGTAATGAGTTCTTGCGGCATGGCGTGAATACTTTGTTTGAAACTCCTTGGAAGAGTTTTGCACTTTTCTATATAGTTTGTTTTATGAAAACTTTAATCAGTATCATAAAAACTCTGTCTTATTCTTGTGAACCTGGTATCATGTTTTGTCTTGTCTTGTGCGCTTGATGTACCACACCCACAGCTGCTGTTATTAAAATGAGGTAGAGGTGGGGATTTTGGAGTTATTTGTGCAGTTTTTTCACGCTGAGGGAGGCTCTTTCTTTGATTGGTTTGTTGCCGTGTTGACTGTGAGCTTCAGTTTGTGATGCTGGCAGCTACAGACAGTAAAAGTTTAAAAAAACTCCCAGAAAATTTTAACACTTATGTAACATTAAATTAGAGGCAGAGCGTATCAGAGTACAAGCATATGTGTTGATAATATGTAACCATAATCTTTAATAAATGAACTCTTTACTCTTATTACACACTTTCTGTCTGAGGAATGACACAGGAATGTAGTTTTAGTCCATTTTGGGATTTTAAACAAGGCAGTGGGGTTTTGTAGGGCGTGACCTTAAGAGCTTGACGCAACACTGTCAATATTTGGTGCCAGGAATCTTCATCTGTAAATAGGCTTGTCTGATTGACTTCACGGTTCTCCATCCAAAAAGGTTACATTGCACACATAAACTGTTGGACCACCTCTGTGATTCAGTGAAGACCCCTGAATTAGTTGACCATGTTGGCCTAGATGTGTTGTAATTTTACTATTAACTAAAAAATAGATGTTTGTGATAAAACTCATAATTACTTTAAAAATGTACATCTTTTGTTATATGTTTTACCCATGGAGGTTGCCATTTTTTTCACCCCCTCGGTTGTTTTGGTCCATTCTATACTGGAATCTGTAAACACAGGAAGGCTAATTTTACCTCATATTGCGTTTGACTGGTGTAATTGTAGATAATGCCACACTGTGTCACTGTTGGCTGTAAGCAGAGCGCAGTGGGAGGAGCTGGAGTCGAATACAACTTCCAAAGGACCTAAATTTGTTGTGAGGTACATTTGTGCTCTCAACATTTCTCTCCAGAAGACTAAGTTATTTGTATGAGCAAAACTGACAAAGGTTCTAACAGCTTTGCCCATATGTTTATTTTTAGCTCATAACCTTAATGAGCTAAAAATAAATGCCATGCTGAGCCAGGCAGAGCTGGAGGCTCTTTGTAATGCTAACAGAATTGTACAGCAGCAGATACTGAATATGAAACCACAGATCCGACTTGACCAAGGCCGAAACCTAAACAGCTGTTGCCGAACTGGACACAGCGCTACAGACACTGGGAAAAACATCAAAAACAAGTGGTGCTAATGGAGCTATTGCTACTTGACATGCTAATGAAACTATTGCTATTTGACATGCCAACTGGGCTAGAACACTGGTGCTTAATGTGAAACCACTACCAATACCGGACAAAGATCAGACCCTAAACAGCTGTTGCCGAACCGGACACAAAGATGTAGAAGTACTTACCGGATCACACAGTCCGACCAGAGGTAAGTGTCATTCATTGTTTCATTTACAAAGCTGAAGATAGCAACAGTAGCAAAACACCAGCTCCTACGGCCAACTCTGTCCTCTTCCTCTGTTTGGTCCTCATCTTCATAACCTCTTGTGATTTCTACGTTCCCATTGATTTCAACACGCTCTGGCTCAAATTAAAAAGGCTTAATGACTTTACTCATTGTTGTGTTGGCTGGACGGAGCTAGTGCAGTTGGATCATTTGACGTAATTTACCCATAATGCATTGGAACGTGAACAACATCGCAACATTTGTGTGACAATATTTTATTAAAATTTCAAAAAACTAAACAACCTACAGTATTATTACTGTGTTGCTTTTACATCTAAAATATATAAATATTTCCCACATAAAGTCTATTGTTACAACTTCTCATGGATCCCTTTAATGTAAACATCCAATGTTGGAAATAAGAAGCAGCATGTCCCAACAGAGTTCATCTGAGGATGACAGAAAAAGATGAAATGACGCCCAGAAAAGCAGAGTTCAGAAGATTGAATTTTGAGTGAAACGTCTCCCAAAGTCACAAATGGCTTCAGTTACTGAATCACAGATGGTAAGTCTTCGTTGCAGTCACCTAAAAGCAGAAAGTGGGTTTTTAACCAAGTCTTATGTCACTGTTTGGCTTAAAATTGTGACAAAATCCCCAAGGCAGTCATTTTTATCAAACATTGAAAGAGTCACCAAGAAACGACCACTAATGAGCTAACTAGGGACTGCAGAGGGTTTGGTCCACCAGAGATTTTATTACCCCATCATGCTGCGGCCATCATCAGGCAGTCAGAAACTGCTCCACATTTTTCAGTTCCAATAAATCTTGAGCTGTCAAAGCCAATGACAACCTGCACATCCGTTCAAATTAGCTTCTGTGCTTGCCTGGAGACCGTTTGTAAATGCACAATCACAAGGTGTTGGAGGATTTATGTTAACTGGATTTTCAGTTTCACCATCCAATGTTCTTACTTCACTCCTTGAAGTTAAAACTGAAAGGAGAGGTGTGGACGTGTGTGTGTAGAGTAGTTTATGTTACACCACTTTGTTGCTACAAACACAGAACTCGGAGTTAATTTACAAAAGCACAAAATCTTACCAAGAATTTTTGGACTATAAGATATTTTCCAGAGCAAATATCTTAGTGTGCTTGAATTAAGACAAAATTAACTTACAAGTAACTTTTCAATCATCTCCTATTATGTAAATAATTCTTTAATATTGTCTCTTGTTGTTAAATCAACTTCATGAACTTTAATTTCTGAGTTAAAACCAAAACTGTTTTCCTGTAGGATTAAATTGCATTTTCAAGGCAGCAGGTGGACTTTTATTTTCAAGTTAAATCACTTTCAAATGTTTTACAGTGTACATATTCTGTAGCTACTTTGCCATTTTGCTTAGGGACTCTCATTTGTAATATGTTTCTATCATATTTATGTCCAAACAAGAATCATTTATATATGCTTTAGATAATAAGCTTGAACTTTCTATGTTTTTTGTAGTCCAGATTTGTTACCTCATGAACCAGATGTTAAGTTAGCATGCATCTCACTGCCAAACCCCTGGGTTGCGTAACAATCAAAATGAAGTAATTCCACTTACACCTTTTTAAATTATCTTCATTTCTGCTAATAAAGCAGCTGCAAACTAAATAAACATGTGGATAAGCATGTTTCTTAGGAGAAACTGAGACCTCAGATATTATTTCACATCTTTCTGGCTTGACTGAGCGGGAGAGGCTGGTTTCGGCTTTTCCAGTGGTTTAATAGTGACTTCACTGCTCTCAGCTTTCTGGGTCAAGATCACAGACTAGCTGAAACCCAATTGGCCTTTGACAGTGGGTCACGGGAAATTAAACATAAAACTAAAAACAGAATTTAGCACATTTTCCAGGTCTAGAAAGATTTTGTCACTTCTTATTTTACAGAGATATTTTAGGAAACCCTCTGGTTGTTTTGAGAAAAAAAAAAAAAATCTGATGCTCTTTTTAACTTAAAATGCTCCAAAAAAACACACCCATGCAAATATTTGGATAGCTAAATGTGAGAGATCTTACAGAAAAGATCTCTCACATTTACTGAAACCATTCAGTAGCTTAAACAAACTCTCCATCCATTTTAGTTTTGATTATAAATTGCATCAGCTTCACACACAGAAGTTTCCCTCGCTGCCTCCTACCAGGCTGGGTCGGTGCACAAAGCGACTTGTGTGAAGAGCGGTGGTGTGAAACACTGACATACAGTAAGGGAAAGCCGCGGAGGAATGCCAACAATGCAAACCCAAACATAGATCACGTTACCAGATGTGATTTACAAAGAGTCCTTCAGTGCTGCAGGTTTTTTAGAAAATGATCCTCATCACTACAGATGTGACACATTACCAGAGGTGGTTGGAGAACCCAAAAACTATACTCGAGTAAGTGTAGTACTACTTCAACACATTTTTACTCAAGTTAAAGTAAAAAGTGTTCATACAAGAAATTAGTAAGAGTAAAAAAGTAGTTGGTGAAAAGTCTACTCGAGTACCGAGTAACTGATCAGATTATCAATAATTTAATATGTAAAAATAAAATGTAAAATTAAGTGGAAATTTTGGTATTTTACAGATGAAAATTACAATAATTCATATTAGTTACAAAAAATAACAAAGTCAGGCAAAATAAATGTTCCAAATCAGTTTCTTTCATTAAAACAACTTAGAAAACCTTAACAAAAACTGCAGGTGTGTGTCTGAGTCTGGTGGATTTTTGGTTAAAACATGTTTGTTTTTCATTCAGTGGAGAGAAAATCCAGAAATTTTACTCAAGTAAAAGTAGAAATACTTCATAAAATTACTCAAGTAAAAGTAAAAAGTAGCCATCCAAGAAATCACAAGAGTAAATTTATTTGCTAAAAAGTCTACTTGACAACTGAGTAACTGATCAAATTATCAATCATTTATTATTTAAAAATTAAATGTAAAATATAAAGTTAAGTGGAAATTTTGCTATTTTAAGGATGAAAATGACAAAAAAAAAAATCACACAACTAATAAAATCAGGCTAAATAATTTTTCCAAATCAGTTTTTTACAATAAAAAAAACTTATGAAACTTTAACAAAAACTGCAGCTGTAAAGGTGGAAAATCCTCTTTTTCCACCTTAACAATAAGACCATCATCCAGACTTAAATACAATAGTAAATAAAAAAGATTAAAGGCAGAATAACTAGTACAAAAGATTCTTCTGTCTCAGATAAATTTGAAACATATGGAGGGAAAATATTTTTGATTCTTTCACACAGCAGATGTTCATCACTGAAGACATAAAAGCTGAACTGTAACAAACTCAAATGGTTGAAGATGATTGTTTTCCATGAAGGCGTCAAATCTTCTTCTTCTCTAGTTTCACCGGCAGATTATTTCACTTAAATCAGGGGTGTCAAACTCATTTTTGTTTTGGGCCAAGTCAAGATCATAAACGCTCTTAAAGGGCCGGTTGGGCCAAAATGTATTGATAAAGGGCGACTGTGGCTCTGTGGGAAGAGTAGTTGTCTTGTGATCGGAAGGTCGTAGGTTCAATTCCAGCTTCCTCCTGC
>CAEGAE010033137.1:0-20838 GCA_903067095.1 Girardinus metallicus | reverse complement strand
GATTGTTGATTCTGTTGCATGACTTTGTTTTTATGTTTATGATGTAAAGCACTTTGAAATGCCTTGTTGCTGAAATGTACTATACAAATAAAATTTGATTTTGATTTGATTTGATAAAAAAATGAACACAATTCTCTCTACACAATCATGTGGACACATGAACCCAAGTGTCCACATGAACACTTGGGTTCATGTGGACCCAAAGTGTTAATTTGGGTCCACATGAACACTTTGTCATTGTTCATGTGGACCCAAATGCTCATTTACACAGAAATATTTTCTTACAAGCTTGTTTAATCAATACATGAGTTTCACAGGACAACAACACACACCTTGCACAATCACTTGGGACGCTATTGACACCTAATTGGTTTTCTAATCAGCTGCCTCATCATCACGATAACGTTAAGTAATTACAAACAGTAGCACGGTCATTTTCTAATCAGTCTTGCACAAGTTTGATTTTCAATACATCCAATCATGATGATGACGATGGCGATGTTGTTATTGAATGCCTCGAAATCTAATCTGCTTTCTATTCAGAATGCATCCAGTAAACAGTTGCTCTGAATTGCTGACAGATATTATCCTCTGAGCTCCATGTCCACCCTGTTTTTCTCCCTGACTGATTTGCATCCAGGGCATTGAAAGACCTGTAGGCTGTTCATTAATGAAAGGGGGAAGAAACCCTACCCCAATCTGTGTTTAGCCCTGCCTTTTCCCATTAGCATACACATCAACCAATATTCTTTTCATTTAGCCCTGCAGCACTTGAAATCCCACGACCCTTAAAAAGAAATGTTCTCATTTGCCATGTCTAAACTAGCCAAATATAATTAGAGCAACGTAAAAAGAAGTTAACTCAGCCTGAATGTGACAGGAAGAGATTGAGATTTTCATTTTTCATATCTTTATGCTTTCCAGAAGAGTTTCAAAACTTTGTTCGAAGGCTTCCCACATTCTACGCCCTGAACGAGTCTGCCATCCAGTATTTCTGGAAGACGGAGCCGTCCATTCACCTGCGCTACAAACAGCTAGAGCTCAGCACACAGCAGCTTGCAAGCAAAGCACGGCGCATCATCAACAAGATCTTCACTCTCAGCAAGAGATGTCAAACTCAGCCAAAAATTATTATGCTACGGGAAAGGTGAGAAACTGGGAAGTTTTTCTGATGACCTTTTTTTATTATTTATTTTTTTTTTTTACATGTAATTGGATGTATTTGTTTGTGGAACACTCATTTAATCTTTCCATCCACCTATTTGTCCAGTGCTTTTTCATCATACGAACGAGGCATCACATAGTACAGACACACACAATAAATGAATTCTTTGACACTAAGCTGAGCTCCTACTGAACTAAGCTGCACTCACACCTGATCTCTTGGCTGCATTCCCATCCATATCTTCTTTATTTTCTCAAAATCAGAACTATCCTTCTGTGAAATTAAAGTTTGCTGTATTTTAAAGAATGTTACGGAGTGTAAGGGATTTGCCTATACAGCAATGAGAGCATAGGATTGTTTTGTTCATCTTTAGATCATCCAACATTTGTTTTCTGTTAGCATAATCTTATTTTGAAATATATAGTTAGCAACAAAATGTTTGTATACATGCATGGAATTTGAATTAATGATTATTTTTATTATATTTAGGAGAAAATCTTGACTTTCACTTTATTTTGGTAAATTAACATTAGACAAAGAAGAAAAAATACTACTTTACGAACCTATAATTTATCAAAAAAGGAATAATGAATTTAATTCAGGATTATTAGGAGAAAATCTAAATACATCTATTTTGAAATGTGATTTTTTTTATTTTTATTCTTCTTTATGCAAGAAAAACATTCCTTGTGTAAAAGCAGAACTCATCAAGACTGCAGATTTTTCATCTTAATTGTTAAAAAATGTTTTCTATGACACTGGTGGAGTTTTTAATGTTTTGCTTAGACAGAGAATTTCAATCCATATTTATGTGGTAAAGTTGTAGCTTCGGGCATAATAGCCAGTGAAATATAGAGCTGATGCACACTTTGCAGTTTTATGAGAATAAATTGTTCTTTTCTTTTTCTAAATTAGTTTTTTTCCCCCTTACATTCAAGAGTTTTGCGTCATTAACTCTTTGCACCCCAAGCAGTGTTTTGTACTGTTTGCTCTGTCACACATTTTGTTCCTCGACACAAACAACGTTTTGTTGTTGCTGGATAGAAGAGAGATGATTCATGTTTTCAAATGAACTTGTTAGTGGAAATGGGAAATCTGTGGATAATTTGACTACTTCATAAGCCATTACTGATGTCAAACATAAAAGGTAAAAATTTCTGAAATGATAAAAATTTCTCATTTATTTTCCCTTTGTTAAGAATGTCAACTTTTACATGATGTTACTTTAAGAAATCGCATGGTCTCTTCTGGTGTAAAAGTTAGTGCAACTATAAAAAATTTTTAAAGGAAGCATTATTTGAAAAAAGAGATTGTCTTACACCTTGTTGAAGTCCTACCTTAATAGACATTAAGAAGAACTAGAAATTCTGAATTCTTAGTTGTAGTTTGCTGCAGTGAGATACAAATTTATTGCGCTCATTATTGCTTTACTAGATGGAGTGAAAAGTAAGCTGGAGTTGTAGTAAGCAGGATGTAACAGTACAGGTTTTTTTTCTCAAGTTTAAACAGGTCTTTATTTAGGACAATAGTCAGGGGTTTGGGAGCGTTGAACTAGAATTCTCAATAATTATCTCATCTTAAGATCTTCAAAGACAACATAGCATCTATTTCCCTTTGGCTACTCATCTTCAGAGTGTGCCCTGTTAGGTTATCTTTGTAACACAAAACATTTTTGTTCATACAGTTTCCTTAGTAAACTGTCTTTAAACTTAAGTAAAACTAAAACTGTTCTATTCGGAAACTACAATTAAAAACAGGGATGTAAAGGTTTAAATAGATAGGATTCCAATTGAAAAAGTTAAGAAAGTTAAAGTTTTTTGGGTGGTAAAAGACAATCAGTTAAACTTGAAAAAGCATATTAAACATTTAAAATCTAAACTGTCAAGAAATATTTCAGTCCTCAATAAAGCAAAACATTTTCTGGATCATAATACACTCCATACTGCATACTCTGCATTAATCTTACAATACTCAACTTACTGTTTAGATGGTTGATGTAACAGCTACATTACTTCACTGCTGCTGTTGATCATATTATATATAAGAAAAGAGCGCTACGCGTTATGCACAAGGTTAGATATCCGCATCATACCAACTCGCTTTTCTTGCAGGTTTACATGTTTGGTTAAATTTCACACAGTACAAGGCATATTGTGTGCAGGATACAACACATGACCGGATAATATATGGAAAATGTTTAAGGTTTGAGAAGGAGGATATAACTTTATGAGTAACTTAAATTTTAAAACACTACAGCACATACTGTAAAGAGAACCTTTTGTGTCTTCACATATGAAGTTCAGCTGTGGGATAGTTTAAATGTAAAGCTGTAGCAGTGTGAAAACTTAAAATAACTTAAAGCAAAGTATAAAGAAAAGGTCTTTGATCAATGTACAGTGAAGACAGGAATTGGTTATTTACAGGGGTATATAAAATTTATGGTTGGCCATAAATTGATTTTTATTTGTTTGGATCTAAGAGTTTTACTAAATTTGCAATATAATTCAGTGTTTTTTTACTGTTATCATTTTAACTATCTGGGATTTTGTTTGAATAAAGAAGAGATATGAATCGAAACTGACTGACCAAAAAAAACTTCAGAGGAAAAGGGATTTGAATTACATAAGAGTTTACTCTACCCACTCCTTTTTGGACACAGAACTGATGAATTCGGGCAGAGGGGCCAAATTATTTATTTATGCTTATTTGTTTGCTCTAGCTATATTTATTTTGTTGATTCCGCTTTGTTGTCTTCCTATCTGATTGTTTTGTTTCTTGTAATTGGTCTGAAACAAAATAAACAAATGGAAATATTTATCTCAAAATATTATCAGTAGACTAACATTAACAGTCCACAATAGCACATATTTACATCTTTAAAACCCCTACTGAAACTGGCAGAGTGGACCGAGTGAACTTTAATATTACCTCAGCTTGTTTGTGATGTTAGCTTTGCTTTCTAGCTTTCTGTGTACTCGCAAAGATGTGCAACATGTCTAACATTCAATATCTCTTAAGTAATCAGAGAAATAATGATTTTCACTTTACACTTTGAGGTCAAGTTATCACTGTTGTATGATTAGAACAAATAAAAAAGGTGCTTAAAACATTTTTTTAATTATCTTGTTTTTATGAAACACATCATTGGGAGACCTAAGGAGGGATACTGACTCTACACCATCTGTGATTTCTTGTAGGTCCAGAGGATGTGGTTATTAAAACAGGGCAGAATATTATTGCTATTTTTGCTCTGTCATAATGTTGGGAGCCTTACACACTGATCAAATTTTTTAGGACAGCTATCTCTGGTAATGTGTTGCAAACGACTGTTTCACAATACATTTTCTTAAATTGGTAGATTCTCTTCCAGGAAGAAAAAAATAACAACTTTAGGGTAATTCCCTTTGGAATGTCTCCTGGTGTTCCCATGCAAATTGACAGCGCACTGTGGTAGGGTTCAGAGTGATAATGGTACTCAGAGTACTGACCTTCATATGACTGTAGAATAGTCTGTGCTGTCTTTGGCATTTCAGGGTGTTAAAACTGCATGAGGACAGTGATAGAAATTTTAAGTGGTTTGACTTTTTTTAAGTTTACAGTAAAACTGGAATCAGGCTGATGGTTACACTGAACTAAAGCATCTGATTACATTGAAGACTATGTGATGAGATAAAGAGAGTGATTCTTATGCAATTTCTATGAAATCTGCTTTGATATTTTTAAATAATCACTTTAATTGGTGTTTCTAATGCATTTCATCCAACCCCTCATCTATATAAGGGTAATTCTCTTGATTCTACACAACCCTACCAGTTATTTTTAAAATGGTAATTTTAATACTTGAATTTTTAAACCTATCCTACTTAAATCCTGCATATATTCTAAAAAACACATTCATGACTCTGTGCTATTATTTTAGCACTGAGGCATCAGGGTCCTTTTCATACAAAGACAAAGCAGGAAAAAAGGTATCGTAGGCACAAAAGCTATATGCACTGCTTTCTGCTGCACTGTTTGTGTGGAGGTGTCAGAACAGTCATAATGAAGCTCTGCAGAAGAACTGGTGTGCTTTTTTTTGTCAAATGAATGTTGCTTTTAATGGAACAAGCTATAGTGCATCTTCAGGGGGAAATCTTCTTTTACCCACAGGTGTAAAAATGAATCTGAGGCAGAAAAAAGTTTATGTGTGACATTGACCCGAGTGAAATAAACTAATAGACATATAGCAGACTGCAGAATGAAAACACAGATTCTCTTTGGCCCATATTGCATGCCGTGTCTCCATGACTTTGCATGTCCTGCTGATCCAACGCAGTAGTAAGACAGCTTCCTCTCTCTGGCTGTACACAGTCTACACTCTGAAGCCCGGATATGTGCAACGTGAGTTTCTGAAATGCGGGGTATTTTTACAGTCAGTTCTTACTGACTTATTAAAAACTCTTTCTTAAAAAGAAAACAAAACAATAAACATGTGTGCTTAATAAAAAGCATATTTAATACCTGCCTAAACACTTTTTTTACTTTAATTCTGACAAGACTTATCCAGATGTAGATTTTAATTTACTGAATATAATTGTTGTTTATGCAAGTTTTACTAACTCTTACTTCTAATTACTTGTATTAAAATTATTATTAAAGAACACAAAATTACAATTTAATCCTCTATCTAGCATCCAATTAAAAAATTATTTGGACTAAACCTATGCCAGTAAGATATAACCTACACAGGAACTGCAGATATCAAAGGAGATTTCTTGAACATTAGTCTTGCTTTGCTGGTATAATACGCATTACAAATAGAGGCAGAATTGAAGAAATATGTAGATCCTCAGCCATAAAAGTCGCCTTCCCCTCTATTACATTGTTAGATCAAGGAGTGATGTTAGAACTTGCATGGGTTTTGATCTCAAGATTGAGGCTTGCAGCCCTGACTTATGTCATCACTTTGCTGGCTTCAGTGATGATCCATATTTTATATTACGATGGGCACCATAAATCAGACTTAATTAGATGGATTTATGCATACACTCAGAAGTGACGGATATGTCCTTAAAAATAGGTTCATGTTTTACAGGATGGAAGATCTTTTTATAAGGGCAACATGGTTCCTTAATAGGTGAGACATGTATCTCATTACTGTGATCTCTGGGAGTGTAAAACTGGCCCCACATAGTTTGTATTCTAAATTCTGTGATTTGACTTAACATGCACTGTCCACTATAGGCAAAACACAAGTATGTACTCAAAACAAGAAAGTGGGTTATGTTTGTCCTTGAATTTGGTTTCTGTTCAAAAATAATAAGCTTTGTTACCCATGTATTCAACTGCCCCTCTGGTTCTGTTGCAGGCCATTTGGGTATTGGCTCAACTACATCCTGTCCATCATGTACTGCAGTGAAAACAACCACCTGGGTTCCTACATGGAGGAGACCCGGAGCTGCTCTTGCCCTTACGAGCATCCCCCCTGCCAGAGTGTGATCCCATGCACCGTAGGGGAGGGCCCCTCGTGCGCATCCTGCTCCTATGAAAATCGCTCCCGCTGTGCCACATGCAATCAGGGTTACATGCTGAGCCAGGGCTTGTGCCGCAACGAAGTGCCAGACTCCACTGACCATTACATCGGCTTTGAGACTGACCTGCAGGACATGGAGTTGCGCTACCTGCTGCAGAAGAAAGACAACAGAATCAGCATCCATGGGATCTTTGTCAGCAATGATGTCAGGCTGAATAACTGGTTTGACCCATCATGGAGAAAGAGGATGTTGCTGACTCTAAAAAGTAATAAATACAAATCAAACCATGTCCACATGCTCCTGGGCATGTCTCTGCAGATTTGCCTTACCAAGAACAGCACACTTGACCCCATGCTCTCTGTCTACATCAATCCATTTGGGGGGAGTCACTCAGAGAGTTGGATCATGCCCATTGATCAGAACAACTACCCAGACTGGGAAAGGACTAAATTAGACCTTCCCTATGACTGTTACAACTGGACTTTGACTTTAGGCAATAAATGGAAAACATTTTTTGAGACTGTCCACTTCTACCTACGGAGCCGCATCAGAGGGCCTTCAGGCAATGGAAATGGAAGTGTATATTTCGAACCACTGGAATACCTGGAACCGGGCCAAAATCTGGGCTACATGAAGATCAACAGCATCCAGGTCTATGGCTACAGCATGCACTTTGACCCAGAAGCGATCCAGGACTTAATTTTACAGCTGGACTACCCATATACTCAGGGATCGCAGGACTCGGCCCTGCTGCAGCTGCTGGAGATCCGAGATCGGGTCAACAGGCTTTCCCCACCTGGAGCTCAGCCTCTGGATCTATTTTCTTGTCTGTTGCGGCACCGGCTCAAATTGTCCACAACAGATGTTACCAGGATCCAGGCCGCATTGCAGACTTTCAGTGCCAAGCAGCCAAACTCCATTGAATATGAAACAACCAAATTATGTAGCTAGTAAGTTGGCCGGTGGCCAGATGCACAGATGGAGCAGTTATCACACAGGCCTATCAATTGCGAGGAGCAATTCTAAAGCAGTGCAATGGACATTTTGGTGGACTTTGTAATTGACATGAATCTCAACTCCACGACTGAGATTCTCATTATCAACTTTTCCTATAAATTTGTATTACATCTTAGAATTGAATAGGTTTTCACCATACATGCCTCATAACTCTTTATGAAAAGGTTTTGCCATTCATGTTATGAATTCAAAGCTTCGTTGTCATATTCGACCAATGTGCTAAAATTTGTAGATTGTAGAAACCTGATTCACTTGCACACATAAAACAGAAACATTATGTTGTGAAAGAATAATCCAACCAGTCTTATTATTTCACAAAAATAATCTCAATACCAGCGTGGTTTAATTTGGCACTAATTTGTTATTTATTTTGGTGTTTCCCTCATCACATGTATCTAAGACAAAAATAGTAGTTTCCATTTTATTATGCGTCTATGGGGCATGTCTTTTTACTTGATTTTTTTTTTTTTTTTTTTTTTACTTTCCAAACAAGGATCGTCACTTTTTTTCTAGTCTACAACACGTTTTTGTAAGAAAATGCTAAATAGATGCCGTATCATGCAGATTTCTTGGAAGATACAATATAACAGGTTCACAATGTGTTACATGTGCTTTTATTTTTATAATGCTGTTGTTTGTGAAGCAAATGATATGGCAACATTGTCTATAAAATGTACAGTAAAATTTGTTAATACACTAAATAAAATACATTTTTATGTGTGGTCTATATCCATTTTGCGTGTTTTAAAACCTGGCGTTTGCTTTATAAGAAGCATGTAAATGGAGTCAGGCCAAGATTTTGCAAAAAGAATAAATTTTACTTTTTTCATCACTTTGCCATGTACAGATATTTCAAATATGCAACTCACACAGTATTGAATGTCCTAATGCGAGGTTTTTAAATAGTGTTTTTTTAGAGGTTATAGAACAATTGGCTTTTAGTCTTACAACCAAAAAGTCAATTGTTTGTTGTAAAATCATCCCAACCTTTGCTGAGGAGCTGGAGGCGGCAGCTGGGGAAATGTAGGCATGTTTGCTGAAACTGTTGCCCCTGTAACCTGGTTCCAGATAAGCAGATGACGAGTAAGAATACAATTGAATTTTAATATGTCGAATAGAAAAGTTTGAACTCATTAAATTTCTAAAACCCACACAGAAGAAAAAGATATTTTCACTCAAATATAAACGTATTTACGTTTAAAATATGTTTCACTCATAACACTTGAGTGAATGCTAACACTTGTATCGTAGCCCTGAACAAGATCGTGTCGTATATCTGGATGTATTTGACCACTTTCTCTGGCAGAATGACCAAAGCCAATTTAGATTTTCCATAACAATAAACTTGTTTACCCAATTCTTGTTTTTTTTTTTTTTTTAAATAAAGCTTTAAATCTAAATCTTTAAAAACCTAAAGCATAATGTGGTTTCATGAGTGTATGTAAGTTTTTCATCAGCAATATAAAGTCCCACACAAAGTATATTTTTAAGAAATGATTCATAAGTTCACTCTGTACATTTGTCAGAAACTTTCGATGCCTCTCTCTCTTTATATCAACTCTTCAAGTACATCACACAAAAATAAAAATGAGTAAATGTGAAACGGAAAAATAAAATATCAAGAAAGAGTTCATAAAAACAGTAACAGAAAGGGGGAAATGGCGAAAGGAATTGCATTTAAAGACTGTACCACTCCTTATAATTATTAAGTGAAATGTCTAATGAATGTATTTCAGATAGCTTATGTTTTGGGTGAAAGAGAAAAATATGATAACAAATTAGACAATAGCAAACTGCAGCTAATACATAATACCAGACATTGAAGCAGCAAATTTGGTGCTCTGCTGTAACAAAACATTGCTGGGTTTTAGATCTCTAAACTTCAGATTTTTGTGGATGGATGGCTGCTTGGGGGCAGCGGAGAAGACACAAGAATCAAAGCCTTTTATCTCAGGTGTGTCTCACAGTGGGTTGTACTCCGTTGTAATTTGTAGAGGTTTATGTCTTATTCCAAGCCATGAAATAAAAGCATTACTTTTTGTCTCCAGGTGCTTTGTGCTACAAGTATTATGCTCTTCGCAAAACCGTTTGCAGGGACCTTTCTGATGTTTAAACATTTTATAGTAGAAAAGCAGTCAATGTGAAAAAGCTGGTTCAGAAACTGAGTTTGCCCAGAGAATTACAGATTATAGGCTCAGAAGGCAGTGATGCTTCACTCTAAAAGTTTTCTGAATGCAGAAACACTATTTTAACATAAAGAAAAGCTTCTTTATGTTAAAATAGTGGAGGGAGCATAATAAAATTGCAAAAAGACTAAAAGTAGCTTTAAAACAATGTTTTAGCAAGTGTCGTAACCAACATTACTGCAATCCCAAAAGCAATTTGAGATCGACTACTGTGTTATGACCAATCTACAAAATGCAGTTGCAGTGAAGCATTGTAAGTTTTAGTCCTCTAATGGAATCTTCTGTCTTTTCAGGAAAACAAACTAATTTGGCAGTGAAATCAGATTGTTTCTTTCCCGTCCTCATATCTGAGTTAATCCCCTGTAACACAGTAACACTGCAATTACACTGTAGCACCAGGGGGTTTCCCCCTTCCAACATCTAATGGAATACAACATATGCTCCACCGTGCCTTACAATGTCTAGTATTGTGCTATTGTTTATTTATTGTTCTATGCTGATTTAGTGAAAATTAGTCAAGCATTATAGCAATAAAAAGTAACATCTGGATGGGTTGTTTTGCTCTATTTGAAAGACTAAGGAAAGTAACTTCCTTTTTGTCAAAAGAAAGAAATGACCATTTTGATCTACACTATGGGCCAAAATGAAAACAGGAAAATAAGCATGAAGTGATTTTTTTTCTTCTAGTTTAGCTCACCACCATACCATCTTAACCAAAAATTACACATAACCCTGGCAGATTTTGGTTTTAAATTGTTTCAGTAGTCTAAGAATATTGCTTCTTTCAAGAGATAATAAAAGCAATGTAGAAGATGTATTAGTTTTAAAATGTATTTTTCATTAAATGATATTACAAGAATTATTTACACGCTTCAGAATATCTGAGGCTAAATCTTGGAATTAGAGTATACAAAATCCTTATAGTTGAACACAAGTTTTGTGTATGTTTCCACTGGATTTTTTACCCTTTATTTTAGGTAATAGGCTCCAAATTTGGGGTTGAAAGGGCTCCTCGCCAACACCCTAAATTATATTTAATGTAATTGAAGCATGTAGACATGGCAAAGTTGTCAAACTTTAAAGCAAGCAACAGAAGGGGGAGGGGAGGAAGAAAGTCAGTCTAAAAGACTTCAATGGCATGGATTATTCCAGAAACTGTTGACCTTATAAGATTTTTACCCTTAACTACTTCTATGGTGTACAGAGAATGGTCCTAAAAAAGTTATAAGCATCTAATGAGAACATAGGTACCAGATCATACCTGAGTATTGTTGCTGATCCTGTCCACCACCTTTATGGCCTCTGTATAATCATACTGTCATGACTAAGATACAGCAACTTGTCCCAAAGCTCAAATAATCTTAAGCATTTGACAATAATGATGTCCGATTTCACAGCTCATAACAATTCTGTATAATAAGCTACACGCAAAACATGTAACTATTATCCAACTCTATTGTGCTTAATTACAATCATTCTCTTTGGTTTGTGACAGTCTTAAAAAAAATTAATTATTTTATACCTTCACAGGTCAAATGTACTGTCATCCATCCCAACAAGTGGAGCAACTGACTGAACTGAACAGTCAGATCCTGAACTAAGCAATAACTTTTCTACAATAATACAATACAGAATATGGCACACAGAAAACATGCTTATTTTGAAATGCATTACTAGTATTAGACGTATATCTCCACCAGCTAGGCTTGCCTTTCCTCCCCATTGTTCTGTTGTTTTACCCTAACTTAGCTTAAGATGGAGAACAAATAGTATGGCTCTTTTGAATATGTACTTCATAGGTCAGCACACAAGCTGCAATCAAATAAAATACTCAAAGTGACCTCTGAAGTTGCAGCTCTTACTTCAGCAGAAGGAAAGCATTTTTCATAATGCTGAAAATGTGGCACTAAAACATAATGTTAGAGGATAAAAGGGAAAGAGCACCGTCTGCACGGAATATAGTGGGTGAAGGTGACAATATAATTATTATCTCAATGCCAGATTTGCAGAGAAAAGAATCCCCCTGAAAGTTGCAGTAGGCGGTGAGACATGATATCCCAGGCTGGCAGAGGCTGCTTGTGACTTTTAGAGACACCCAAATGAAAAAGTGCAAGTTGTTCAGTTTACATTAACATTTTACATTAACTTTCAGAGACATCAAGGAGATTTTGAGGTCATTAACATTCATGTGACATACCTACACTGAACTTGAGATGAATGTTTTGAGAACAAATGTTTAGTGGTATAAATTATTTTTATGCACGGTATGCTTCCTTGCCAGAGGGCGTAAGTGAATCTAATTTAGCAGTAATAAAACTAAATTAATGGACTACAAGCATCGGAGCACATAAAGAACTAATTCCATCTGAAAGTAGCTTTAACAGAAAGAATATGTAATTGCAAAAGAGGCCTATAAAAATAGTGATTTGGTCGGCCAAATGCAAATGTGTTCTTACGTCTGCTCTGCTAACTTGTTCAGCCACGACACAAAAAACATGTATTGTAATCATCTCAGTTTTTGCTAAGGCCTGTAATACTGACTAATACAGAAGACCCTTCCTACCACAGCCATCGGCATCTACAAACACTTTGAATAAACTTGTGTAATATGAGCTACAGAAACATTTCATTTTCCTTTAGGATTAATTAAGCAATTTTGAATTTAATTAAATTTAAATCAGCAATTAACCTAAGCTCAAGACATAGTGCTTACATACTTATCACAATAGGTTGTAGACTCCTTTCTGACATCACACTCCGCTATGTGGAAGGAGAGTCAAGTCTTATTAACTTAAATCATTCTTGCCTTTAACATATGCTTTCATTTTGACACCATAACAGAAAAAAAACAAAAACACTTTCCTACTGCATCCAACCTCAGCAGTGATTGTCTTGAGGAGCCTTGCCTATGCAGCTCTACAATTCTGTCATGTTTAAAGACAAAGTATTTCATCCTTTGTCATCAAAAGGTCACGGCCATGTCTGTGTCTGACTGACAGATGATGTTTTTTTTTATGGCTAATGAGCTTAAACTGTTAAATATCTCATAGACATTTAACAGTTTAAGAACGTTAAAATTTAATTTACTTTTTGCTTACTCTAAAGTGTTTGTCTCTCTGTACTGTTTCCCATTTGGAAGTGGCAGAGAACTTCCTTTTCTTGTTTAACGTCGTGGTGCACCACCAGGTTACAGATGCACTGATCCTGGCAGCACAGGAGCAGGTCCTGTGCACCAGAGCAAAAGAAGCCCAGATCTACCATGCAAGATCCCAGGAGCACATTGTGCAAAGAGGTTCCAGGAACAATCCATCTTGTACTGATTAGCTTGCATTCCCTAATAAGAGAATAGCATATTTGTTGTAAAGCTTCTCCAATGTTTTTTTTCTTTTTTTAAGCATCTCTTATGTGTCTGAGTGAAGTACAGACTTGTTTTGTACCACTAGTGACCCTTATTGCCAAAAAGGAAATGGGCAGACAGTGAGTGGTGTAAGGCATGCTGCAAAGCTCTTAAGGCTAAGGATCAACGCCAGGATTGCTGCATCGAGGGCTTTACCCTGTGGATATGAGGTGGTCATTCGACTGCTACACCAAGCAACACACCCAGAGTCCATTTTTAATTTTGACAAGCATATATGTATATTTGAGTGAGTCTGTTCATAAATATCAATGATTTCACATTTTTATGGGCTCTAGCTATGCATTAAAAACCTCGATATGTATTATTGATTTTGAAATGCCATGCAGAAACTGATCTCCCAATGGAAGTCGAATGTTGTTCTGTCCTTTTTAAAGGGTGCCTCAATATTTTACCTGTCAGCTTCCTATAAGGGAATTTTCTTTCATTCTATAAATTAGTGACTTGCTGGCTTTTTAAGAAGAATGTCATGTTTAACTGAGAGGCAAGAATAATAATAAATAATAATAATAATAATAATAATAATAATAATAATAATAATAAATGAAACTAAATGAAGCTTACAACACTTAAAGTACATATTAGGGAATGACGAAACCAGCCTTATGTTGTGTGTACTATTACTGGTCTCACTGTTAACTCAAACAGTAAACCGTAAGATGATAAAAATGGTGTTTCCAGTGTTGTGTCAGCATGAGGCTAAGTTGTACTGTACAGAGCACTACAACTTAGCCTTTCTGCCTGCCTTTGAATGTTGACTTCATAAATCTTTTTTTTCACAGACTTAAATATACTACATACAAATATTGCAACAAATACTTGGGTAACATTTTTAACCTTTGCTCAAAATGTGTTGCTTTTATGATGTTCACGCAGGATGACCTTGAGATTCTTGCTTATAAAAAAAATGCATTATTATTATTATTGCTACTATTAATAAATGTAAGTTATCAATTGTATGGCTTTGATTGAAGCTGTATATTGAATAAAAGCATTAAAAGTCTATGACCTATGCACATAATTGTACTTAAGCCTTCAACAGTATCTGTATGTAAGCCAAGGTATGTCTGTGAACCACAACAAATTCCAACAAAGTCTTGAGCTAAAGATCCAGGGATATTATGAGCCTTCAAAAAAATGAAAAATGGGTTGTATAAGAAAGGTCATTTTGCTGATTGCTTAATTATAAAAATATATCTCTCTTTTTTGCCAGCTTCATTTGATTTCCTAATGTTTTCTCCTTTTTTAATATTTTGAAGTAAATCTGAACACAGACATTGTGGGATTTTTATTCGTTTCTTTAAGTTGCTCACAAATCCTTTCTAATCCAAAGCTTGTCGCTTTCTTTTTCTGCCTTCTTATTCAGTGCCAGCATTGTGGTGGTGAAATTCTAGGCCTCCAGAGACTCAGTGCCAACCCAAAACATACCCACTTTTGACTAAACCAAATCGCTTTACTGTTTATGAAAATACCGCTTGTGATATGTTCACAGTTTCTGTCTTTGTATTTAGACACATTACACAACCAGTCGTTCCATGCTTCCTTAAAAATTGAGAGGGAAACAACAAAATGCTGCTGTTCTAAAATTGCTTTGGATTTAACAAAATTGATAGCAGATGTCTTGAAAGGCATATTTCACATCAAACTTTGAAGAGATTTGGAACCTTCAATGTGAAAACTGAGTTATTTTTGTTGTGAGGTTAAAAAAAATATGTCAGCTGCAGCAAAACACTCTTAAGCCATAAAGTCCTTAACACTATTCAAAGTCTCTTTTTGATCCCTTACTTTCTTTTAAGAACAAGAGAACAGTCTGTGAGGTTTGAAAGAACAAAATTACAGTCACAAAATTATGCTAACCTATTTTATTTTAACAGAAAATGAAACATGTCACTTTTTTGTTCCTGCTTCCTTATCTACATCTTTCTGAGCATCACAGTTTGCCCTTTTGCCCAGCCCAGTTAAGCATGCCAGGGAAAAAAGAACTTTTTGTCCATTTTTATTCCAATTGCTTATGATAGCACGAGTGCAGTGGTTTCCTCTGGGGCCTAGAAATGCTCATTTGAAAAATCGCCCAGACGTGCATGGAGGTTGCCAACCTCAATTTTTGATGCAGTAGCTCATTTCATGTGTCTTCCTCACGAGTCACAGCCTGGCCCCACCAGAGGCCTGGTTACAGCAGACTGCCAATTATAAGGGCCTCCTGCTACACCTGCCTGCTGCTGCCCTGTGGATGAGTCTGCAGCCCTACTCTGGGCCAAGTGGCCATCGAAGGTGATGTCCTGTTGAAGTTCAGCTTAGAGCTGATGGAAATGCTGAAAGCGATTTCAGGTTTTTTTTTAATTTTCCTAAATAAAATATGCCAATTATTATTATTATTATTTATTTCTTTTTCAGAATTAGCAAGTAATATTTCAAATTAAATTTAAATTTGAAATTAATTTAATTCTGTGCGGTTGCTTGGAAAGCACCATTTGGCTTTTGTAAATATAAAATAATAGTATCTACAATTAAAAATTAACATGTTTGGAATGTCATTTGGCACCACTGGCCAAATTTAAAGCTGAATGCATCGTCACCATGTAAATAGCAAGAAAAATCATTATGGTTAAAGAATTGTTTAACGGAAATGGTGGTTTTGGTTTATGTTTGGTCACCTTCTTGTAGTTTATCTATGTTTTGTAGGTCTTGCCTTATTTAGTTCTTTTCCATTTTACCAGAAATTGTCAGGTTTTTTTCTATTTGATTCCCAGATCCTTTCAATCTTAGTTCCTCTCATTCTGTTAATTAGTTTCCTCCTTCAGTTTCTCTGCCTTCTCCTTGCCACAGCTGTACCAAATTATCTCTCATTAATTAATCTGGTTCCTCTATGACTTTCTACCTGTGGGACTCTCCAGAACCGAGCTGATGGATCAAGTAGCAGAAGAAAGAATTTAGGAAAGGACCCTGACATTTTCCCTGCTGCTGGATGAAATGTAGCTGGAGGCAGCTTTCAGTGGACTTGAGTTTGTGTTGGATGCTCTTGGAGTTGGTCCAAGGAGCTTCCAGCAGTTGCACTGAGGATTGTGCTTTCATTATCATCCCAATCTCCAAGTAATGTGTCATCATAGAGTTAAATGACTACAATCATCCTGATATCTGTGGCCATAAATTCACATTATGTTTATGGATACTTCTGCTAGGACTTATAATTCTTTAACAGGACGACTGGTGCAGCTGGTGGTTACTGATATCTTTCTTTGCACTCAAGTATCACAAAATCTGCCTTGCAAGCAGCTGGAATAAAAGTACATGTGTGTTTAACCAAAATGTCTTTTAAGTTACTTATACATTGCTCTCCAACTGACAATCCAGATTTACCCTCAGTACTAGGAATAGGGTAGAGTCGACTTTGTTCACATTAAATGTGAACAAAAAAAGAAAATCTCAATTTTTTCTGGCTTGTAGTGACTGTTGTTCGCACCCTCTGAATTACTGCATGGATTATAATCTATTTTCTTTTAAAATGTCCTGTTTTTTTATTCAAAATGTTTAATTACTCCAAAGACTAAATCACCTAAGCTCTTTTGGATTCCCTAAATCTTAACTTATTCTTAAAATTTGTGAAAAAAAATTAGGTGTCTCTAAGTGAGGGCACTTGTTTGTCCTCTTGAAAAGAAACATAGCTAACTTTATGTAGATAATCCTTAATCAGTCCTTCACCGCTGTAAAACATATTGTCTATTGTAATCACATCATCAATAACATATGTTAGAGCTAGGTCCTTGGGAACTCAGCAAAACTGTTGTGTTTATTTCAAGCGTAGCTGATCCAGATCGCACAGTTCTCATAGTTTCAAAAGCTTATAAATTGTGCAAACCTATGATTGTGCAGCAACATAAAAATTGCATAAACAACCGATACATTCCCAAAACATATTGAAGAGTGCATAATTTCTTGCACCATAGGGTGAAGCTTGAAATATTTATGGATTAATATCCCTCTAAATCTACTGTATGGATTTTTTTGTCTATATTTTAAAAACATTTTACATGCAGTAAATACCAGCAGCTTAAAGAATGCTGTTAAAAATTTTCTTAGACTGCTCATGACTTCTACAGAGTCTGTCAACATCGCCAAACAATATGAATTCATGCTGTTTGTCATCTAACCCTGGACCTTTCCTCGAGGGTGTTTTGCCATTTATGACAAGATTTCTTCTCTCCATCTAAAGCTTCATTTCTCTTGCACTTTCTAGTTTTTTTTAATATATGTCCTGACTTGCGGGCACTTTCTCATTATTCCTGTCTTGATATCTGCCACTGTTAATGAGTGGAGGGACTGGAGGTGCAGGTTTTGAGCATTTGGATTAATGTGGGTGCTGCACCAGGGAAGTTTGGGAATAATGCACGCTCTCACAGTTCATTACAGTGGATATATGACATTTTAAGGCTGTGAGACGCCAGGCTAATGATGTTCCCTGGTAAACACTGGAGACTGCCAGCCACTGCACCTGAGAACGTTCCTCTAATAGCAGCGATGTCAGTATGCTGACAGGTCCACTTCCTCTTCAATGACTGTACCTGTGCTATTTTTTTTTTTTTGGTACAGCATCTTGCATTAAAATTCACTTTGCCTCACAAGATTTGCAGTCAGTTGCTTTAAAATGTTACCATTTATTTATCAGCAAGATAGGGAGGTGAAAATACTGGACACTATGCTCAAGTTAAAGGATAGACATTTACTTCATTTGCAAGTTGTTTTGACCTGTGTGCAAATGTTGAAGCCATTAGATCTATCAAGAATGATTAATTACATTGACTTTTATGAATTTGTTCATTTAAGCCAATGATACAAATCATCTGACAATGCTATTTTAGTTTCTTCTAAATTAAACAATGTAGTAAGTGAATTGAATGAGGCTGCTATGTTTTACAAAGTAGTGGCCATGCGTGCTCGGACTGTAAACGGTTGCACCATGTAATATTGCAGTGTGAAAGTGCAAAACATGTAAATCTGTAGACATTTTTTTTAAAAGAGCACTACTCAATGAGTGGCATGCCCAGTTCATCATGCAGATCAATCATTCTTAAACAGGGTTGAACAAAATCAACTTTGGTATTACCAAAATCACAAAGGAATATTTATCTTTTCAACAAGAAAAAAAATTACATAATCTTTCACAGCATCAATGTATTTAAAAGCTGTCACAGCATCCAAAAAGATTTATGTCACATTGCTCACCAGTATATAAGTCAGTACTTTGTCCTTAATTTGATTCTTGATTTAAACGTAGAAACCTAAATAATTTAATGTACATACACTCATTCTTTTCTCTACCCGTTTCATCATCTCCAGTGTACCAGCAAGCAGTGAACCAGGACCTGGTTACACATCCATCCAGTGATGGGCATATGGGTCGTTGAAGGAAATTGAATCTTTATGATCAGTTTAAAAAGGCAGCTTAAATTGCACATTTTTTAAAATATAACCTTTTTTTTTTTGCTCAGAACAAGCCATTTAATCCCTAACAGCTTTAAATCAATCGTTATTGTGGGTGAAGTTAAAGAAAGTTTAATAATCTGCATTGAGAAAAAAGCCATAGTATGTTCTTAGAAAAAAAAATTCTATTGTGAAAAAAAAAAATATATATATATATATCAGTGGGATAAACAAAAAAAAAGACACAACACAGCCCAGCTGAGTCAGATTTGAGATTCAAATTTAGTTCCAGTTCTTCCAAGTTCATTTAAGGCAAGCAGCACAGAAAGTAGACAAAAGCAATATTTCTTACATTGTGCTACAATGCTAAACAAAAAATTATTCTTATTATTATTATCAATGACAGTTATTACAACTTGGGGATATTAAAATTGTGACCAATGAAAGATAACGATCAAAGGTTGTTACTGTTTGTTTTAAAAATGAACACAAATTTATTAATCTTTGGTAAGGACACATTTTACATCAACAACAAAGGTCCTATTTATCAGCAATAAAGGAAAAAGCTTTTTTTAGGTCACTTATCATAGGTTTATACATCGCTGTTCAGTTGAAGAGGTGCTCTGCGGTCAAGGCAATTTGCAGCATTTTCTTTCAATTTGCTACCTTTTATTCATGAAACGGTACTTTCATTTTGTGCAATGAGCTATAAAGATAAGGCCCACAAAGGAGAGGTTTGAGAAAATGACCATGTGGCAAGAGTTATATAGGGTTCCAACAGACGGGAAAAAGGCAAGTGGATGAAACAAAGCTACAACCCAGTGAATAGCTGATGCTGTAATATGAAGAGGATATATAATTTTTGCCTGCATCTTTTTTAATATAAGCAGCACATCCTTTGATGTTAAACTAACTTCAATAAAGGTGCTCTTTAATATCTTTTAAAATTCTATTAATCTAAGCTACATGTACTGAAAACCAACACAACTTTTAGCTTTTTAACCCCAGTGTTGTAAAAGGATCAAATGATCTGTATTCAAGTTATTTAGTTCACTTCTGATTCATGGGATTATTAGAGGCAACAGAGACTAACGCAAACTCAGTAATATTACTTAATCTGTGGGTGCCAGATCTTACACACAGCAACTGGGAACTGGGAGAAACCAAAATCAAAAGTAAAACAATTTTATTAATGAATTATTTGAAAACAAGCAGACAATTGGGGGCAACCTGACACTGAAGAAATGTAACACAGTTCACTTCAAAAGCTTTTTCTCACTTTTAAATTTTTCTCTTATGGCTGACAAAAAGAAAACGTTTCAAATGTCCTTCAATCTGGGTCATGCACACTGAACATTTAAATATACAGTACAGCCAAGCAAACATACTTTTTTTTTTCCAGAATTATTTATTACCAAGAATCAATGAGTTGCACTAGCACATTAAAATGGGCACATTCATGAGTGACGATAACATTTCTGAGAACTTGAAGTGATTGCAGTTCTTCCTGGCATCATTAACCTGCTCTATTTGGAAGTGAACACTCTGTAGAGAGAAAGTCTTAGGGCAAACGTGAGCTGCTACATGCAAAGGAGACCTGACATTTCACCTCAAAGTTAATCCTTGATGTGTTTGAGTTGTGCAGGTAAGATTTGGTCTGTTATGCGCAAGCCTGCATCATGTATGCAGTGACTGTCCACGTTGGTTTCCAGGTTGACATAAAAAGTGACTTGATGCTTGGTGATTAAATACTATACTTTAAAAATGTTATTTTATAAATAAAAAGCAATTAATGAACTTGTGCTAGCACATGCTGTGACTGGGAATTTAGATTTATAAATTCAGGTGGTGAACTATAAACATATACGTCAAAGATAAGCAAAAATATTAATGATATTTAGTAATCTTTCTAATCTAGCTCAACTGTGCCAAGTGTATTGAAAGTATCAATTAAATTACCTCTGCCTTGCCAACAAAGACCAGCTTGTTCTGACAGAATCTAATATTGCTAAAATAATTATTTTAAAAATATCAATAGTTGTTATTTATTAAACTTTAAAAATTATGTAGCTTTATGTTATTAAAGCTAAAGTTTAATCAGTAATACTTTTATAACAAATTTAT
>CAEGAE010033135.1:0-11479 GCA_903067095.1 Girardinus metallicus | reverse complement strand
GGTTTGACACAAGGGATGTGACACCTGAAACCCATGTCTTGCATATATCTGTGTGTGGTGGTACTTGAAGCATTAACTCCAGCTGCAGTCCACTCTTTGTGAATCTTCCCCACATTTTTAAATGGGTTTTGTTTCACGATCCTCTCTAGGATGTGGTTATCCTGATTACTTGTCCATTTTCTTTTTACCACATCTTTTCTTCCCTTCACCTCTATGAATGTGCTTGAACACTGAGCTCTGTGAACAGCCAGCTTCTTTAGCAGCGTTTCTGTCTTACCCTCTTGTGCAAGGTGTCAAAGGTCATCTTTTGGACAACTGCCTGGACAGCAGTCATCCCCATGATCGTGTAACCCACAGACCTGGTTTGAGAAACAATTTAAAAGCGTTTGCAGGTGTTTTGAGTTAATTAGCTGATTAGTGTGTGGTATCAGGCATCAATATTGAACCTTTTCACAATTTTCTGATTTTCTGAGATACTGAATTTGGAGTTTTCACTAGTTGTCAGTAATAATCATCAACAATTAAAGAAACAATAAAAGAAATTGACATCGGGAATATATCTGTATGTAATAAATACATATATTATACAAATGTTACTTTTTGAATGGATTTACTGATTTAAAATTTTTTTTTCATGACGTTCTAATTTTTTGACCAGCACCTGTCAAAAATAACTTGAAAGAAATCTGACTTCACATCAGCTGTCTGTATCTGATGCCTTTATATTGGCCTCCATCTCTTTAAGAATCCAGCCAGCATACCAAGGTGGGCCCCTGTATGGGATAAATGAAAAACCAAGGATAAAACCTTCTGGGAACCATATGGGGTTCCCAGCACCTGGGAACCCCAGCACTATGCTTTCTCACACTCTCCCATCACAACAATACTTCTCTATGATGCTGATTAGAACCATTATAGAAACGTTGGACTGAGAAGTAGCTAAAATAAGCTCAGCAGTTCAACCAGTTGTTAGCCTCCAGTGTGGTGGAGGTGTGTGAGGGAGGCTAGGTGGAAGGGTGCTCAGCGGCTTAAAATGAGAAAGGAGAATGTGGTAGCATTTCAGAGTCTTTCTGCAGCCACAGTAACTGTTATAAAAATACATTTTTGAAATACTTGTAAAAAAAAAAAAAAATCTCCGCTACACTACTACTTGCATAGCATGTTGTGACTGCTATGCTAGTCTAGTTAGCATAGCCAATGAGGATGGCAGATAAACAGTTTTCCTGTAACGGTAAGTCGTTTCTCCGCCAGTAGCACATTTAGCAGAATCTGACGAGAACCCACCATACACAGGGAGAAAATGCAAAACTTCATTCAGAAAGACCCCAGGTTGGGAATCGAACCCAGGATTTTCTTGCTGCAAGGCACTAGTGAACATGTGGAGGAAACTGAAATAGAACCCACAGCTGTCAGTCTGCAAGCAAGCAGTGTTACCACTCTATATGTAATCTCATTTGCAGAACAAATTCACAAATTTGTTTTGCCACTGAAATTCTGCATTATTGAGATATGTTCAGAATCTTATATGAAAAAAAATTTCATGCACAAATGGTCAATGACAAATCAAGTTTTATCACAATTTTTTTGCATGGAGGTGATTCATTTATTGGTTTCTGATTTCATGTCATACATATTTATCTCCCTTTTGGAAAAAATGAGAAAACAGAGAAAAATATACATTATTTTAAACTATTTTCTTTATTCTGTCAGACAACCAAATACATTAGATGTACAATTTGAAATAATATGCAAGTAAAACTTTGTCTTTTTAAAGATATCTCACAGCTATCAACTCGACTGGCGACCTGTCCAGGGTGTACCCCGCTTCTTGCCTGAAACGTTCGCTGGAGATAGGCACCAGTACCCCTCCCAGCCCCATTAGGGACAAGGGTGTAAGAAAATGGATGGTCAGCTGTCAACTCTTTTTTTTCAGGAGTTCAGCTGAAGAGCACACACATTAATTCCTTCTACTCTATTATTGCCATGTTGGACATGGTGAGAAGCCTCGCCCCCAAGATCAGTATTTCCAGGAATCCCCTTTTCTCATGAGTGAAGGGATTCCTGGGAAAACTGGACCCCAGAGAAAAGGGTAAAGGAAAAACAAGCTGAAAAGAGTGACTGTTCAAAATTATACTTTTGGAAAAAAAAAAGAAAAAAGCAAAGCAAAGCTGGAGTTCATAAAATAAGAAAGGAGCAATACAAAACAGAAAAAATTACAGAATAGTTGACAAAATATCCGTTACAACTCCATTCACTTTCTCAGATTCACTTTCTCCTTTCTTCTCTAGAGAAACATGTCACAGTCCCGCCAATCTTGATAGATGCTTCTTCCTTGTTACGGACATACGTCAACAGCTCTGTCTGTCCTCCGTCCCGAGCTACAGTGCTTCATCTCAGACTACCAACTGACCAGAGATGCAGCACTGCACCATGGGCCACAGGGATAAGCAGCAAGTCAACAGACGCAGCACATTTATTTCAGGACTTAATTGTATAAAAACAAACAACAGGCTGCAAAAAACATCATTTATTTTTAACATTACCTATGTGTTAAAAATAAAAAGAGTGCAATGATGTTTGAATTACTACATTAATAAATTAAATTATGTTATTAAATTTAATATTTAATTTACCTTTGGACTCAAAAAAAGTATTTTTGAATTGAGTTGAATTGAAATGTGTGAAGAGACCATAGAGATGACCTTAATTTCCAGGGGACCTACATGACCACCCATATTGCTGACTCACCCTTGTAGATGGAGGTACACACTTTGGAAGTACACACTTTGGAAGTACACAACAGGAAGCAGACAATGGGTGGCTTATGAAGAGACAGATTCTTCACTTCTTTCTATAAGTAAGAAGAAAACAGTAAGTAAACTTTCTCTCATGTATGTTTCAAGTTGCAGCAGGAAGTGTGCTCTTACACTTAAATACCTATTTTATCCTAATCAAAGGTAAATAATACTTTAAAAATATTACCTTCTCCATCGGAAGAGCTCCATTTTTGTACAGATGTAAATCCCTCATGTTGTCCTCTGAACACCTGCTATGTTTTCCTGTCGCCTTAGGCTGCTGAAGCAATCCCCATCTTAGTATAACACCTTAGAAAAAACACAGCAGGAAGCAGTTTACTGACTTTTCATATGAAAAAGATTTTTGTTCTTCTAAGTGGCTTTTATGGCCCAGCTCTGACATTCACAAAGCAGGGAATTACATCAGCAAACTTGAGATAAGAAGTTACTATATGAGAAAGAATTCACACTGGAGTTTTCTTACTCTTCTTTGGTAGAAATTCTTTCTGTCCTTATTTGGTAGTTTTTGCATTTTGAGGACCTTGGAAAAGGGATCGCAGCATACGATAAACATTTGCTCTTCCAGACTGTGATTGCTTCCACTAACAGCCAGCCCCCGCCCCCCTCCCCACAGCTAACTACATACATTCCCTTTTCAAGTCACAGAGTGGACATGCTGTTCATGCAGCTTAGGGTGCCTTTATCTTCCATAGTCTTTCTCCATCTGCTATGGGCTAAATAAAGCCATATTAAGAATAAAAAAGTTCAATGTACAGACCCCACAGACCTGTCTGGGAAATAAAAAAACCCCACAATGCAATGTCTATGCAATGTATGTTCCAAGTCGCTTTTGTTTCACCTAACATTTAGTTAAATAGTTAATTCAAGCAGGATCTTCCGCTTGTTTATTTCATTCCAGTCTGGCTTTTCATATGAAAAAGATTTTTGCTCCTCTAAATGGCTTTTATGGCCATTTAGAAAACATTATTACAATTGCTAACAGTATCTGTAATAGCTGCTCTGTTTGTTTTCTTTTTTAGCTGTTGGTTTTCTTTTTTCGCTAAGGAAATTTTTTCTTCAACCACAGTCTGCACCATAGCTGCATAGTTAATGTTGAATCACCAGACAGACTATGAATATATGAGAAGAAAGGATCTACAAAAGCATTTTCAGGAGGAAAGACTGGGAGGATAAGATCAGATTGATTTCAGTCTCTCCTTTTTTGGCCACAGTTGGGAATGGTGTGTGTTTATGCAGACTGTGATAAGAGTCAGAGCCATCTCTCTGCAAATCCAAACATTGCCTAATATGGTCAGCCTTCTCATTCCTTCTTGTTCTTTAAATCACATGCAGGAAGCACACTGTTCTATGTTTTGTCAGTCACCTTGCTTCAGCTCATTTCTCTCTTCTCCCTTTGATTCACATACACACAGTTCAAGAACGGTTTGGCATTTGAGTAGAAATCAGAATTAGTTGTTGTTAATCTGTTTTAAACCATAAATAGAGATGAGAAGAGGAAGATAAACATGTGCTGATTTCAGTGATAATGTATCAATCAACAGTCTAGTGGATTTATATCTTATAAATGATCTTAACTGTTGCTGGTTTCCACTGGTGTTTCACTGGAAGGAAGTTGTTTGGATTTAGTCACATAATGGCATATCCTAGAATGTCGCAGACAATTCATACACAAACATACAAAATGTTTAAAACAAACTTTTGCATAAGCTGAGTTTTACTGGAGTCAATTTGTATTAACCTTTCTCATTCCAGTGTCTTCTGCTCTGCACGTGCCCCTCCCCCTCCATGTGAAAATTATCCTGGGAATGGTAGTTTCTTAATCCCACTGGGGAAACAATGTCGAGGGTTGTGGGAAAGCCTTCAGACAGTACCCTTCAGGATTTCAGTAAATAAATACAGCTCTTCCTTTCCTCTCTGTCATCTACAGAGCATTTTCAGATACACTCTTACAGCTTCTGGCTGGTTAAGTTGGTGGTGAGAGCTCACCAACTTATATCTCCAAAAGGTGCCCTGTGTGTTTTATGTTTCCCCTGGTTCTGTACATCTGAATCAACCTCTGTATGTTAACTCAATTATGTTGGAGCAGGAAAATATCCAGAACATGGAACAGCACACAAACATGGACACATTGTTTCTGTGCTGGAGTTGTTGACTCCATGCAGGAAACTTTACAGAAGAGACAATGAAAAATGCCCTGTTTTTTAAAAATAAAATCCTAAAATGATCATAAAATATGATGGATCTTGATGGATCCATTAATGAGCAGTCCATAAAAGAGACCCTACTTATAAAGAAAGGGAGTGTCTATAGACTTGAACTTACATAGCACTTTCCAGTCATTTTGACCATACTCACAAACACTCAGTTTAATTTGGGGTTAAACTGGAAATAAACTTACAACCTTCTAATCATAAAACATCTACGCTACCCAATGAGCCACAGTTACTCCTACATAACTTATGATTTCAAATGCATTGGAGAGCACACACCAAGCAAAGCTTCTGATGTAGCATGAAATGCTCCTACATTACAATCAGTGTCAACAATCAGTAAATTCAGCAAAAAGGTTTTTTCAGTGACAGGCAGAGGAGGATCCAAAAAAATTGTACTCAAGGCATCTTCAGCATATTTTTACCCAGGTAAAAAGCATCCATCCAAGAAATAACTCTTTTGTTTTTTGGAAAAAAATATTTTATAAAATGGCTACTTAAATACTGAGTAACTGATAAATTAATACTTTTATAAATTAAATAAAACTAAATAAAATTGTATTTGTATAGCACCTTCAAAAGTCTGAGTTAAACAGGGTAATGGTATAAACTCGAAATGCATAACATATGTAAAATAGACTTGAAAGCCAATCTTTTGCTAAAATTAGTTTAATTGGAAAAAGCTTATTTTTTATTTGTGAAATTTGCTTAAAACAGAGTTATAAGAGGACAATTGAAGAGACTTGTTTAATCATAAGTTCAGATCATTCCATAAGATCCTGACCAGAAAAGCTCAATAACCCTCAGTTTTCAATCTTGCTCTGGACATAGATCATCTGACCAGTTACAGGATGTTGTAAGCAGTGAGTAGCTCAGAAATACAAAGTGGGATGATTGACTCGGTGTTGATTTTAAAATTAAATTTTTCGAAAAATAAAATTTTAAGATCAAAATTTTATTTTTCGAGAGAAAAATAAAATCTTAAAATCAACACTTTTTATTGATTTTAATTTTATTTTTCTTTAGAAAGAAAAATAAAATCTTAAAATCAACACTTACATCACAGGTAACAAGTGCAAAGAAGCAAGAGTTGGAGTTCTATGGAGGACTCTAGCTGCTGTACTAATTGGAGACAATTGAGGGCTATGTGCATGTGGGGGTGCGCGTGTGTGTGTGTGTGCGTGCTGGAACACATACAGTATTGTATCTCCAGTATATAATACTGGAGATATTGTTTACTGTATCATTAAATTGCACAAAGGGCTCAGTCTGTGGAAAAGAGCAAAACAACAAATCCTGTGTACATGGGGAAGCAACAATTCTTATATTAGGTCAGGGGAATCTGACAGCTTTTTCATCTCCCACTCCAGGATTCAACACATAACCATGCCAACTAGATCTGTCTAGATCATTTATTGCCTCCCCAGCCCCCAACCAAAAAAGACTACCTATTTCTGTAAGAACATAATTTAAGCTTAAAACTGAAAAGCTGACTTACTGATTTCATTTGTGGAGAAATTGCTGTGGTCATACCTGAATGTTTTGCTGCAGGTCAGCAGAGGTGCCGCTGGATGTTTTCCTTTGAAACCGGCAAAAAGAGGTGGATGCGATGTACACTTTCTTCCAGTCTTCCAGTTGAAAACAACCATTATATGTTTCAGCAGATGTACCTGAAAGTATGAGGTAATTAAATAAATAACAGATTTTATAAGTCTGAAGTTTAAGACTAAACAGAGGTGCAATCAGAAGATTTCTCACCAGATTGCTGCTTTCTGATCTTTGCACGTGCCTCTTTTATGGAGCAGCTGGACCCGAAGTCCAAAGCATTCCACCATCTCCTTGTATGGATGCTAAAGGGCGGGACTTAGAACAGAAAAGGCCTCCTCTATATTCGACTGTCAAGCTGATGTTACAGAAGTTGACACTATGAATGTAGCATATTTCAGGGAAATGTAAGAATATTGCAGAGAAACTAAAGATGGAATAAATTATTATTTGTAAATGTTGTATGTCTAAAATGGGAGAAAAAAAACTAATGAAATAAAAAGAGCATGAAGAGAGACTTTGGGCAAGGAAGTGAAATAGAAGGGCAAAAATTGTGAAGAAAGGAGTGTGTTAGAAATTAGGATTTTATTGTTAGGACATCAGTTTGACCAAAATTGACAAATTTCTGCCCCTTATAGTTGATGATTAATGTCTATGTAAAAGAAACTACAGATTTTTGCAAAAGCAGAGGTGATAGTGATCAATTAGATTTAACTTAGATTTTAATAAAATTCAATAATAATAACATTTAAGTTTGCAGTAGTTTTACTGCAACATGCTTATGCTTGAGTAATTGTATTCAGAAGCAAATTAAGCAAATTTGTGGCTATCCAACAAACTTCATTGAATAAAGAAATTACATGTTTTAGTAAAATATTTACCAGAAATGGATACACACATGCAATTTGTTCAAATGAGACTTATATATAAAAATAATAATAATACTAGGGCTGCACAGTGGTAGCACTGCTGCCTTGCAGCAAGAAGGCCCCGGGTCTTTCTGCATGGAGTTTGCATGTTCTCCCTGTGCATGTGTGGGTTCTCTCCGAGTACTCCAGCTTCCTCCCACTAAAAAAAAAAACATGACTGTCAGGTTTCTCAAAATTCTCCTCGTGTGTGTGTGGTTGTTTGTCCTGTCTGTCTTGGTGTTACCCAACAATGGACTGGCAACCTGCCCAGGGTGACCCCGCCTCTCGCCCGAAACTCTTGAGTCATTTCTTGAGTGTCCTCCTTTGTACTTTTACTTAAATAAAAAATATTGAAGTAAAGCTCCAATAAAAAGCAATATATCAATGTATGCATTTTCCATAACACATACAGTTGAGTCTGTTCAGTTGGCAGACTCAATTAAATTCAGTTAGCATAAAACTGTTTAAACACAAGCAGAACTTTAACAAGTGACAAATCAAAGTAGGACAAGCCCTGAGAGGAGGACATTTTCTGTTTACTACCATTTAACATTTCTCACACAGAAATGTTAAATGTTACATCATTGTCTTTACTAACTTCAGTGTATAAAACACTGCAGCATCTAAAACAATAGATACTATATTAGCTGCCAAGGACATTAAACTATCTTGTTCTCAACAATCAGAGCAGGCTGACTCATGGCTCCTTCATTCCTAGAAGATCGAATATGTGCTAACACATATTATACGCTTTTGAAAAGAGAGGCCTGAACTAATGGAGGATTTTCAGGTTGCACTAAGTTATAAACATCTTCTTTCAAGAGGGGTTTACAGGTACTTACCACAAACTTAATGTCTTTTCCTTATTTCTCTTTTGACTCTTATTTTCTGTTGTGTTTGCTTTAGTATCTCCCTGCTAATGCCATATAAGGGGCCTGATGGGACTTGCTCTAACTCTCTCTGTTTGCTCTTTGGTTTGTCTCTTAATAAGGTCATGTTTGGGGATAATTGACCATGTAAAGAAACTGACTGGTCTGAACTGGTAACAGTTGCAGTGAACTGTACACCCTTTTTTCACAAGGAGTCAAAAAGCTCAGGTCCAACTAATAGAGCTGGCTATAAATTAATACTGAAACCCCAAAGAGCTGAGAATGTGGCTGTCTGTATTTTGACTATACAAAAAAAGAGTGACATAAGTCCAAATCTTTATGAAAGAGACCAACTTAATGTACTTCTTGCCCACGCCACTGGAGATTGGCACCAGCTGAACCAGTATCTGGTGCCAAGGATGGATGAACTTCTGGATGTGTATGTTGTGTGTTAGGTAATTTACTGAACTATAGCAGGAAAGAACCCATAGGCTGGCATCTAGCAGGCATACTAATAGGAGACATCTGAATTGGTTTTAGTTTTTCACTTCTATGTAAAGGCTGAGACAGGATCGGGGAAAATTGATCTATTCTTCTTCTCTTTTGCATGATTGTACAACCAAACCAAAGTTGGTTTGGTTGGATCAGTTTTGCTTAGTCTGGTTTGTTTAATGTTAACAAATCAGACTCCTCAAACTGAACTGTTAATTTTGTTTTCTATAAATGAACATCAAAAAACCCCCAGTAAAAACAAATGATCTTCCTTTTCCTGCTTTTCTGTCACAATCCCTGAGCCATCCCTTACCAAAAAGAAGCATCTCTCAAGTGCATCTCATATTTCCCAAAGTGTACTAGCAGAACACTAGCAAGTGTACTTTCTTGGGACTAAATTGACTCACATTAAGTTTATGAAAGTATACTTTGAATCTTGAAGTTTTAGCAAGTAAACTTACAGTATACATGGAAGAACACTGGGTAGGAGCACTAGGTACTGACCCACCAAAAGCAAATGTTCAGATATACTAAATATACTTTCTAATTTTATTCTGCTCCATCTTTAATGCTAAGCAAAATAATATAACAAAATTTGTGGCAAAAATAATGCAACTCAACCGAACAGTTTTGTTGATATTTAAAAACCCATTACAACATTGGCAATGCAGTTTAAATAACAGTCCACTGAAAAAGAACTGGAATGTAACCGAATCAAAAACCCTTGATCAAGGACCAAGAGATGAACATATTACTAAACTGTGAACCATCTCAGTAGTCTTCCAGTAGTGTTAGAACACACATACATATTGACATTGGTGACTTATGGCTTGATGGATTTGGCAGTAACCACAGGTGAAGGCATTGAAGTGGTGGTGGTGGTGATGTCCAGGACGGGAGGCTCTTCTTCAGTGCTGATGGTGACGAGGTCTGTCTGATCTGCAGCACTGCCCCACTCATCCAAGTTCAAGACCCTATCCCAATACTTGCACTTCCGTCCTTGTTCCACCCTTGTGTCCTTCAAATGCACGTTCAGCCGTTATTCCAAAAGAACCATCTCTGACTATAAATGGCTGTGATTTTAGGCAAAAACACAATAATAAATTCATAAGTAACACTCAGATGCCAATTTTATTCCCTGCTACCTAATAATTTTTAAACATTTGTTTAATCCCTAAAGAAAAGAACCAAATATTTTTCTTTTCCACTTCCACAAAAATTTATTTCAAAATGATGTGCATCAGCTTTGACTGCCAACATCCTCTGGTTACAGTCACATCTGCAATTAGGATAATATCTCCAGGAGAAATGTACGTTGTCTCATCTACTTTTGTCTTTTCAGCATTAAAGGCAAATACTAGGAAATCCATATTTTCCAAAACAGTTCAGAGCAATACTTGTTTCCATCTTCGCCTCAGGACTTGTTTATGAAACAGGTTTGCTCTTTAACATCAGGATGTGATTTTGTGTGAGGGCTTCTAAATGATCTGGATCGTCAGAGACCAATGCGTGAATCTGTCAATCAAAATGGCTTTGGCCTCACAGAAAACAGTTTCCAATGTATCATCATTCAAATTCAAATTTAAAAACACTTTATTGATCCTGAAGAGAAATTAAATGTAACTCATTAATTCAAGTCCTCAAAGGGTTATGATGATGGTGAAAGGTCTCTTGTAGCGGTTTGAATTACAGCGAATCTGAAGACTCGTCCATTACTGATACACCCAACAATTGGAGAGTCATCTGAGTACTTCTGTAGACAACAGAGGTCGAACTTGTGCTGGAAGTCTGAAGTGTAGAGTGAAAAATAGTGCTCCCGTGTTGCTGAATTAACACAAAAATACAAAAACATTTCCCACACAAAAAATACATAAAAACACCAAACAGAACATTCAGTTAGTTACAGTTTTGTTTTTTTAATCTTCAGGCTTGTTTATTTTGCAATCATTAAGAAGTGATCACCTGAACCCTAGCAGTGGTTGATTAGCTCATTTAAATATTAGCTCTAAACTGTCAGAAAGTAGATGTGTGGGTCGCCTTACTTTTGTGTTAGCGGATTCTAAACAACCAATTTTAAATAGCAGTCATGCAGGGGTTGTTAATGCTTTCAACAACCAATCAGAGACAAGAGAAGGACTGTTGAAGCTGTTACAGTGTAACAACTGTAAATGGACTGCACAAGTGATTTACACTGGCTGTAGGCTGTAAATCACCCTGGTTGTTTCTGAGTATTAGGGGTGCCATATCCACCTTATTCCTAGCCCCCATGAGGCTATGCATGATTTATGGCCGCGACTTCCGCCACAAACCGGCACCGCCATTCGTTTACATGTTAGCAATTCTCTAACTGGCTTGATTTTCACAGCATTCACCCTGAATGCTGTAGGGCAGTGTTTCTCAAACTTTTTCAGGTTGAGGACCACTAAACTCATTTAACAAATCCTCACGGACCACCTAATCTGAAATTGCCATTAGCAGGTCTACTTAGGCATTTTGAGTTATTTACAGATTGCGAAAGTATGGAGTCGAAGTTTTCCATTGAAGTCAAACACATAGAAATTGAAAAAAGAAGTTGTTCTTTACAACCAAGTCTTGTGTGTATTAATAACATTTAGGGCTATTTGTGATTTAGAAGCACT
>CAEGAE010033132.1:0-36734 GCA_903067095.1 Girardinus metallicus | reverse complement strand
ACAAAGATCGCTGGCATCACTGGAGGAGCATCAACAGCAGCCGGAGGAGTGGCAGCTGCCGCCGGGGTGATCCTGGCCCCTTTCACAGCAGGAGCCTCACTGGCCCTTACCGTTGTTGGGGCCGGAGTGGCTGCAGCCGGCGGTGTCACCGGGGCGTCAGCAGCCATCGCAAACAAGGTAACATGAAGACTAAACCTTACACAATGATTAGTGTGTGTTGAAATAGTTTTCAGTTTATTTGTTGTTTATTTTTGCAATGATTGTTGTTAGAATATGACATCTTTCACATCTCACAAATGTGCAACAATGGATAAAAAAGTAATGGCCGATCAAACACTTTTGTGCCTTTGAACAGAATTATTTGAATATTACACGTGTACTTGAGTAAAATATAATTCGTCATCTCATCTCTCTCTCTGATCTCTCTCTTGGTTTCTATCAACCATAAAATTGCGCAAATGGAAATTAAGAAAATGTATTCGCTTAAAGGAATGTTACTACGGGCCGGAACGTCGAAGAAGACGACAGGAAGTGGCAGTTTTTGTTTTTTCAGACACTGAGCAGCTGGCTCCACCTGACAGCATCATGAAATTCATAGAAAGTGCTGTCATTCCAGCATGTTCAGTCCATAGCTTTTCTGTAAAGTTGCGTTTATTTTACATAACTACAATTTTCCCAAAACGCCACATATGTAGCCGCTCCCAAATATAAGAGGCTTGTTGCTCCGACAACGCCAACGTCTCCTCTGATTGGCTGATAGTTGATGAACTATGTCTCAATTATCTTATGTAACTGTTTACATCCATATCTGCTGTGATTTTGAATAACTTGCCACGTGAACAAACTTAGTCACGTGTGATTTTAATTTCATTTCTTACTAAACAGAAACACAATTGTGAAATTCTGTTCTTTCGACATAAGACACCTAAAAGACAGAAATTTAACAATATTTTACCCAAGACATTCTATTTGACATCATTACGTCAAATAAAGAATATTAACGCAGACGTCACACAACCAGCCATCATTGCTTTAAACCTTTTCCATAACTATTTCTAAAATCTGTTTTTCCAGGCGAATTTAAATCAAGACAAGAAGAAAATTGACAAAACGTTAAACGACTTCAGCGTCCGGTATGAAGAGATCCTGACCTGCCTGAAGTTCATCAACGAAGGCATGGACCTCCTGAAGCAGCACGGCGTGACTCTCCTCAACGAAACCATGATGGACTCGAAGGCGGCAGCCTGCGCGGTGCAGCTGGCCACCGGGGAAGCGAGCGCCATGGCCTCGGAGAAGAGCAGCAACGCTTCGGGGATGCTGAAAGGCTTTGCCATCGGCATGGACTTCTACTTCACCAAAGACAAGGACGGACAGAAGCTGAAGAAAGGCCTCGAGTCGAAGCTCGCTCAAAAGCTCCGCAAACTGGTGGGAGACCTTGATACTGGTCTGAACGAGCTCATGAAAATAAACGAGGTGTTCTGTAAGCACGTTGATTAACAGTCTTTTTTTTTTCTTTTCTATTTGAATACCAGTGCAGGTTGAGGTTTAACGTTGGGATGAAAATAACGTTGAACCAGCTTTGAATGTTCAGTCAAGATAGATATGATTATTAATTCCATGAAACTGAGCTTTTATTTGCATTCCTTTGAGTTATTTTGTGATTTCTCCTGTGCTTTTACGAATTGCCTTTTTAATAAAGTACAACAAAGATCAACAATCCCACTGGACTGTGTCCTGCTTAATTTCTAGGTGTGAATGATGCCTGTTGTAGTGATCATGACATTTGATCTTTCGGTCATGAAAACTGGGTGTAGGATCTATAATATACTTTTTATTAACTTTCCATTAACCATAGCATTGCGCAAATTGAAATTGCAAGAATAAATGTGCTTACTGGAAACACGCCAATTTCGAAAATTTTCTCGTTTTCAGTAAGGAGAGTTTGCGCTGGGATCACGTGGTGTTTTTTTTTTTGTTTGTTTTGTTTTGTTTTGTTTTTACCGTATTGAAATTTGTTAAACCCGTTATCTGCGTCACACGAGTCACGTGACCAACATCTACAAGCGAAGTAGATGACAGGAAATAGTCTTCTTCGTGGTTTGTAGTTCTTTTTTCTTTTTTTTTTTTAAGGGGTGAGTGTTTTGGACTCAGCTGTCCCCACCAAGGCTCTCACAGCATCACACAATTCATTAAAAGTTGTCACTCCAACGCGTTGAATCTATAACTCTCCTGTAAAAGAAGACTGCAATTTATTTCATCGCGTGAACAAGCTTATTCACGTGTGATTTTAATTTCATTTCTTTTCGAGCGAAACTGCAAAATTGTGCCTTTTTTTTCTACATTAGAGAGGAGGGAGGAGCAGTCAGACAGAAAATTAGTTTTTATATTCTGATCCAACGGTACAGGATTGTGTGAGGCTTTTCTTGCGCGTTTAGGCATTTTGTTTTTCTAGTCACACCCTTTAAACTCTTCAAATTCATCATGATAGTAGTCAAATGCACCCAGTTCATACTAGTTAGGCTACATTCAGTTTAAAAGCGGAACAGCCAGACACTGCAGCCCTCATCATGGAGCAGGTGAGAAACAAATTTGTTTTTTACATTTTTTTAACTGCTTAAGCTGTAACACAGAATGGTAGTCATAAAATCTTTTACCCAATAAAGCACAGATTCAGTTTTCGTCATGAATGCATGATAGTGCCATAATCACACAAACTTAAAATTGATTCTAGCAGACGGATTGGACTCGGTTTTAAGCTTTGGGAATGAGGAGGGAAACTAAAGTGCAGATTTTATTAGTTCTTTTTCATTTCCAAACTACTTCAGAAACCATTTGGCTCAAAAACATAATTTTGCTTTAAAACTATACTTTCAGAGAGTTCTTGGAACTTCTTGCACAAATCAATGTGTGGTCTTAAAATGTCATTCCAACAACAAATTATCCAATACTTTGCACTGAACAAAATTTTTTTTCACAAAATTCAATTTAACAAAAAAATGTGATGTTCAAAGCAAAATTTTCTTTTCATGTTTTTCTGAGGTCAAGAAGACTTTTCATGTGATTTTGTCACCACTCCATTTTTTAATACATATACTGCATGAAGTGTTTATGATTAGCTATTAAAATATACAAACTCAGTTAATAAAATAATTAAGAGCCACCATCTGAACTTTTTAAGACCACCATCTTTTCACATCGAGACATTTCTGATTTGCTTTTGTCTATGGAAAAAAGAAACTGATCACAATGGAGGCAGTGAAATAATTTGTTTATCTTACATAACTTTCTAATCTTTCTTGCATAGCTTTTAGTAAAACTAAAAGTGAAAGTATTAAATCTGGATGTACCAGCTAAACGGCTAATCTTGCTGCACGAGCCGTACCAGATGTTGGGTTCAGATTTGTTTTTAAGACTCAAGAAATATGCCAAAGTTGAGAAATAATTTTTCAAACTCTTACAGTTGAAAACACGTTTACATACACCTATGAGACGACATGTGCACACTTTATCTGACTGTCTGAAGTTAAATAGGATTAAAATTCAATTGCTTTAAGTTATTTAGAAGTAATACGTTTTGAAAGATAATTATCCCTGATATTAACCAAATGTTCTGAATTTGAAGAAAGTTACAAAAGAATACCTACCCTCAAGGCTCCATTATTGGAGTACATTTATTTATTTAGGGTTTGATTGCTCTTTCTCGGAATATACAGTATTACTACATTTCCTACATTGCATATGATGTTAGTTACTTCATTCCCTAAGTTTGACCATCAAATCTTAGAGTGGATGGCTTGGAATTGCATAACACCTAATGCAGAAAATACAGACGTTAGTATTCCTCACAAATGCAAGGTTAGAGACCAACACTAAATAAGAATAAAAACCACCTGGACTCACACCTATTTGATTTAACCACATCCACATGCATCCTGTGATGACGGTACATGCCTTTATTTTCAGCACGGTAAGATTGCTATAATTTTATTTTTATTGAACTCTCACTAATTTAAAAAATATATATATAAGACTGCCCTATAGACAGATGGTCTGATAGACTCTGTTCAGTTGGGGACTAAAATTGCAACGTTTGTTAAATTTTCACCATGTGGTTGTTTTTCACGTTGCACTGTGTCAAACAAACCAAACTCTTTGACAAAACCTTATTTCCCTCCTCGCCTGTGGTGACGCTGCAACCAAAACCACTGGAGAAAACGACATAAAAACCTTGACACTGAGTGCAACTTCCTTCTTCAGAAAATGTAAACAGGAATTGAGTGATGTGAGATTTTAGCGGTTGTAGGATTTCTCTTTTATCTTTGGCAAAAGACTACGAGCCCTTTTTCCCTATGGCTTGATTTGCATTTTGTTTTGGCTTCATTTACCCAGAAAGCTTTGCGTTGTAGTTCACTTCCTGTTTTTGGAATGGTCTCCTGGTCCACTTGCCATTCACATTTCAAACCCAAACAGAGTTCACTTCAACAGAACTGTGACTTCGGTTTTTAGGCGGACCAGAGTTGGATTGCGGATTTCCATCATCCTCCAAACAAACCAGACTTTCTTGGCAAACAAACTAGAGTTCAATTAGAGCGGACTAAAAGGCTGGTGCGAATGCACCCTGTGATGTGTAGAAAACATGGGCTCGTTTAAATCATGAATTTTGTTTACTGTAACGTACCAAGGATGCGAAGCAGTAGATTATTTTATTTGTTGATTTCCATGATATGTCATTTATTTTTTCTTACTTCAAACTTGAATGTTTCCTTTAAGGACTTCTTAAAATTTTTTTCTTAACTTCATTGTGTTTTCCTTTTCCATTTATATTTTTCACCCTGTAAATCACTTCATTTTACAAATGGGGCTGTACAAATAAACTTGGCCTGCCATGCCTTTTGCCATTTGCAGCCTCCTGTTCCTCTCCCGAGGAAGATGCGCCTTCACGCACGAGCCATCGATGACGAGTGGCTGAGATGTGACCCTCCTCCATCTGAGGTTTGAAAGAAAAGAAATCTTTAAATTCATACTTCTATGCAGTAGTGCGAGTCATTACTAAAAATCTTTGGAATTAAATTCTTTAACCGACACGGTGATGTTTGTTTTTGTTTGTCGTCAACACAGAACGGTTCGGGGGCCTCCACTCCTCCACCGGTGATCTCACAGGCGAATGTCAGAAGACTAAACTCTGAACAAGACCAAGACCAAACCATGAACGTCAGAGAGCTAGTCAAGGTATATGTTTTCTTTTTTGTGTTTATTGAGTTGAGCTGAGTTGTTGGTTTTGTTCCACAACTTCGTGTGGAACTTATTACGTTTTAGAAAAGCTGTCACAACACATTGCCTTTCCAAGTGCATACAGATATGCACGGGCTAAGCATATGTGTGCTGAAAAAGTTAAGAAGCTTTGTAAGAAGTTTTGTTGTGAGAGTACAAGAAACTTAATGGCAAGAACTGACTCAGTCGTAAAACTTAACTGTTAATTTTTTGCAAGGCTTTTAACAACAATTACCAACAACGTCCTGCATTGCTGACCAAGCCACCGAGCGAAAAGGCCACAAGGAAAATTCTAAAACACGTGAGTATTTTAAACTTCAGTAGATCCTTCAGGGTTTCAGTAGATCCTCCAAGTAGAGCATTGACATTTTGCTGTACCTCTGTATGTAGGACGGCTCCTCGGTTTCCTTCAAGCCAATGACACGTGAGTAGAAATAATTTACCATCCAGAGAAAAATGAAATCATTTTGTTGAGGTGCCAGCCATTTTGTCCCTTCACCAGTTTTGCCATTTTTCTGTTTTCATATCCTACATTTTCAGATATAAAAACAATTGACATTTTGTACTACCCAGGGATCGGTTTGTCCTCGCCGTGGAGAAAAATAAATACTGATTATTTAAAGTAAACCTTCTGTAATCTGCTCAAAGTCTACTTAAAAGAAATGTTTTTATGAATCCGGTACGAAACGTGTCAACAGCTACATTGTTCTTAATTCTTTTGGTTTAGTAAGGAATCATACTTCATACTTGGCTAAAAAGGGTATTACGCTCATTATCAATAAAAATAAGGCAGAATATAAAACTTTCAGGTATTAATTTACAAATAATGTAATCTATGGAGGAGATTTGAGCATATCTATTTGTTTCAGGAACTAATCACATACTCTACCAATTAAAATTATTAAGAGAAATAAACATATGCCAGTAGTTGAAACTTGCTACTAGCTAAAAAACAGAGGTTCACATTTTTGAAGCATACAAAGCAGAAGGGGAGAACTTAACCTGAAGGCCTTTATTGCTGAACTGTTTTTTTGTTAATTTGCAGCATCGAACAACACTTTGAAAACCAACAACTCCAAACTTAAAGAATTATCCAACAAACAGTAAGTAGGCTATTGCATCTCGTCTTCTATTATATGTGGAATATTTTTAGAATAAATTACAGAAAATAACAGAGCAGCTGGTAGCGCCGTTGCCTCGTGGAAAGAATTGCCTAGATTGGAAAGCCTGATATATGGGTTCTCTCTCCTGGTACTCCAGTTTCCTTCTGCAGTCCACAAACATGACTGTTGGGTTGACTGGTTGATTGTCCCTGGCTATGAGTGTGTGAATGCATGTTGGTGTGTTTCTGTATTGCCCTGTGATGAATTTCCAACAGAGGAACCCCCAAATACGCATCCAGTAATGGATGTGGATTGGATGGAACTTAGAACAGGTTCTCGTCTAAATGCTGCTTTTCATTTACAACTATTTACAAGTTTTGGTTGTTAAAAACACAAATTTAGTACTTGTCAAGCCTTATATACCTAGTACTCTATCCAAGTTGTCTCTATTTTCAATGGTTCAAATGGTTAACTCCCGTCTTTCTGAACTGAACATGTTCAAAGTACTCTGGCATTCTTGTAATGTTCCAGGGTCATCAATGTTAAAGCTGTGGGTCTGTACAAAGCAATCCAGAATTACATCCAACTAATGTCTACACACAATGGGAAACTTAAAGTGCTCATCTCGGAGCTACGTAGCATTGCTGACAACTTGGACAAGGTAATGTTACACGTAATGATACAATTCAACACAATGAAAACATGAACGTCCGAGTGTTGTAATCAGAAGATGTCGCTCTCTTGTTGTAGTGAAAGTCTGTTGGCTTTTGGCTGAGCTGAGTTCATTGTATCACGTGAGAACGATTATACTTTCAGGTTTCAAAGGGAACAAAGATCGCTGGCATCACTGGAGGAGCATCAACAGCAGCCGGAGGAGTGGCAGCTGCCGCCGGGGTGATCCTGGCCCCTTTCACAGCAGGAGCCTCACTGGCCCTTACCGTTGTTGGGGCCGGAGTGGCTGCAGCCGGCGGTGTCACCGGGGCGTCAGCAGCCATCGCAAACAAGGTAGCATGTTTGCGATGTCCTGAGTAAGGTAACGCTTACTCAGGACTTATTCAGGACTTTGTTAATACTTTCACTAAAGTCCCACGGTGTTAGAAAATCCTGCAGTTGCATTGTGATTAGTAATTTATTTAATAGTTAACTCACATTTTCCCAAACCTTTTCCTTAATCTCAATGTTCCAATCATTTTCTGCGGCCACTAGCTTCTTTTGCGTTACTGTTGTTGAACATGCTCCACTCACAGAATGACTTAACTACAACAGTGTTGCTAGTTAATAAAGTGAAGTGAATAAATATAATTATTTTTAGTGCAACAAACACAATTTCTGAACTCCTAACATCTGTTTTTTCAGGCTAACCTAAATCAAGACAAAAAGAAAATTGAGAGAACCCTTCAGGAGTTCAAAGGGGCTTATGAAGAAATCCTAACATGCCTGAAGTTCATTAACGAGGGCATGGACCTGCTGAAGTGCTATGGTGTGTCTGTTCTCAAAGTCATGGTGGACACAAACGAGATGGTTTCAAAGGAGGCAGCCTCTGCCGTGCAGCTGACTATTGGGAAAGCGAGTTCCATGGATTCAGAGAAGAGCAGCAACGTTTCCGGCATGCTGGATGGTTTCGCACTCGGCATGGAAATCTACTTCAACAAAGATGGACAGACGGTGAAGAAAAGGCTCGCGTCACAGCTCGCCGCCAATATCCGAACACTAGCAGACGACCTTGCTACTGGTCTGGAAGAGCTTCATAAGATAAAGGATGTGTTCAGGAGCGTTTAAAATATAAATCTTGTACCTTTCAGACATTATAGTCAGAGAAATTTTAAAAACTTGCATCAGGTTATGGTTCAACTTGGGATTTTTTCTAGGTTCATGCAATATTTTAAAATGCTTAATCAGCCTATACGTAATGACTGTAAACACTAGAAAATAAGCTTGTATTTACTTTTCCTTGATCTATTGGCTTCTTTGGTATTTCATGTTATTTTTACGATTGAGCTTTCTTAATAAAATTCTGTGGTCAAGGATGAAACATCACGGTGGAATGAGTGTCGCTTATTTGGTGTCTGTGTTCCGGCTGGTTTTGTTGTCTTATCACACTAAATGTAAGTTAAAGGCACATATTAACCTCCAGGGGAGCAGCCCAGTTTTCAGCTCTGCCGACAGCTTCTTCTTTTTAGTCTCTTCTATGATGACGGATCGCAAGAAACTTCAAGATGAATACTGCCTTCTACTGGACATGAGTGTGAAGCAGCATTAACTCGCATCAATTACAGTCTGTTTTTAAATTTTGTATCGTGAAGCTTCGGGTCTGAAGACGGTGAGGTTGGGTTTTTGTTTGAAGAAACTAGAAAACCGCACACAAATAGAAAACCACTCAATAACAAAAAAAGAGGCATTGAAACAAACAAAAACAGAAGAGAACCAAAACAGGAAGTAAGTAGACACAGATCAGAAAAGGTCAGACTAACTAAAATAAGGAATGAAACTACAAATAAGAAGTCAGAAGAAAGACTACTAATTTAATTGCAAAAACGTAACTACACAACAACATAAACACAAAATCCAACCTGTGACTCAAGTGAATGGAAGAGAACCTTATGTTCAATTTATTGCAATAAAAATAGTTTAGTAGAACGAGACAATAAAGAATATGAAATGTTATATTTTTTAGATTATTGTTAAAACGTTATAGAAATGCATACAAATGATTTTCTCATTATGTAAAAATGCATGAAGAAAATATTAATTAAAGTGTTCCCCATAAAGGTATTTTCTGTTTACCAACAAGGGCACGATGTTTGTGTCAGCTGAAAACTAAGGATGAGTGCCTACAAACTGTTTCTTGATTTACTGTTTACATCCTACATTGACCTACATTTGACATAGGAGTTCTGTTTTGAAACTCTGCCAGCTGTCGATGACGTTCACAGATATGAGTTTGTTTAAAACTACACCATTATCCTGGTGAGCGGAGCTGCCCGTGTCTTCATTCGTATTCTCCAACAGAACCCCCTCGTGCTGACATTTTACTTAAAACAAACGCCTCTAATAAAGCGCAATCGCGGAAGAATACAGGAGGCAGTCCTTCGGCTCTCTTATATCTTGGTGCGACTGTCTCCGCCTGTTCTTCGGTTGTGTAGCTGTACATTGAATGGGATAGTCGTCAGAAGCTCTAAAGCTCAAAAATGGCAGTGTAAAGGCGTGCGGCAGCAACTTTTGCAGCGGCAAAAACTCGGCAGTGCAGCGGCTAAGTGCACTGGCTATTTCTTGCAAAATGGCGTAAGTATTTTTGATTAATTGTGTCACATTGTGAGGCTTTTAGAATGGGCAGTTTTGCGTCTCCCATTGTTGTCTTTGCTGCGTGGCCTCGCGTTTTGACGTTTTATCGATGACACGAAATATTGTAAATTATAAGAATTTAGTGGTTCGGTGTTAAATTTCAGCTTGTCGGCTGTGGCTGACCAGCCGGCGGCAGTTTATGATGACTGTATTTAACCAAACGTTGTGCGCATGTCGCCCAACTTAAATGGAAGTTCATGAAATAGTTTTTATTATTTAAAGAAGTGCTACAACTTAGGTAAAACACGTGCGTATTTAAACAGTTGTCGTGTTTGTATACATTAGACACTGTCAACGTGGCGTGGCCAAAATGGCGCGGGCCGTTTTTTCACCCTCGTACGACCGCCATCCACAGATGGCACGGTTGCGAAAATGGCGGTCATCCTCCCACATCTTAGCCGTGACTCATACAAGAGGGCGGAGCCTGTCGCCTAATGCATGACCAAATTAGGAAACGTTATTCCCCGGTGGAGGGCGGGGCGTTTCTCATCAAACACGCATTGACGCTTTAGGCGTAATTAGCTGGAAGCGGCCTCCGCCCCAACAGCAGAGATGTAGCCAAAATGTTTCACTACATTCCGAGAATTTGTATGTTAGAAGAGCTTAGTAGCTTCATTCAAGGAAGTGAACATGTTGAATTATTTTCAGCACCGACACTGGCCAAACCTGAATTGTTACAAATCATGTAGGACCATGTAATGCTGCACAGTTGCTAATTTCCTTCACTTTGCGTTCCATTCGTTTCTTGGACAAAACAAATTCCCTCTTGTAGATTTCAATTCAAATATTCTATATCAACAATTTTTAATTTATTTTCATGAATGACGTTTTTTGGCATAAGTACTTACTACAATAAATATTCATAAAATTTCTGACTTCAAATATGCCAGTTTATTTATTTTTTTATCCCAAAGGATAAACAATATGTTTTCCCCCATCACGCATCATCACATAAGAATGGGGGCTAGGTATTATGCAAGTTTGGGAATGCTAGAGATTTAATCTGATTTACTTTGCTGTGCTATTAGTTGATTTACAGCACATAAATTATTCTCGCCTCAGTAAACTGAGGTCTGGGTGCATAATATACTTACAAGCCCTTAAAGAGTAAACGGTGTATGTCAAAACATTGGTCTGCCTCTGTGCAATAAAGAGTCGATCGTTGAACTCGTTTGTCTTGTAAAATGTCCCATACTAAATGCATCAAGTTAACGGCTAGTAACACGATTGATTTAAAAACAAATACATTTATAATGGGAGTCTGTGTCCCGAATGGCATATGACAGAGTCGTATGCCATGAGTTCCATGTAACGTGTACGTTAAGATCCCCAGAGCAAATGTTTTCTTTTAATTGAAATCAATACGTTTTTAATTGTAGGAGTATATTTAACATTTCTATTAACCGTGACATAATATTTTTTTCCCCAGGTCTCTCTCAGCAACCACCCTCAGCTTTGCTGCCCTCGACAGCAGAACCGGACCTCTCGACTTGCTGACGTCAGAATCCCGTTTGTTTCCCCAAACCCTTTTGAGGCGATTACCGACCAGCAGCAGCCATGACGGACATGTTAGCCTTGGAGGACATGGAGGCCCTGTACTTAGGTCCGTGTTTGGGTGGCAGATGCCACTGATGCTTTATTCCCAATACAGAATGTTGAGTATAGATTATTGACTCAGAGGTTTGCAAAAAAATTAATTTTGTATGTCACTTTGAAATCTTTGCAGGGAGATATTTATGTTTTTTTTTTTTATATAATTAGAGTTTATTCTTTGGTAGATTTGAGTCTCATGGTAACTGCTTGTCCACAGGGTCCTCGTTTTTGATGGCTGACCCCATGGGGCCCCTTCTGGACCAAGATGAAGAAGAAGCTTTTTCTCCTTCCTCCTCTTTCGAGGTGAAGGCGCCTGCTTCGCCCTCCCTCTCTTTCTCTTCTTCCTACGCATCCTCCACTTCTCCTTATCAGACGATGTCATTCTCCCCGTTCTCCTCCACTTCGCCTCCTCCATCCCCTCCCCTCTCTCATCCCACCAAGCCTGAAGCCGAGCTGCTGTCCCTGCTGGGAGCCAGCGATCTGCTCAGTGGTCACGGAGCAGGTGATGGCAGAGGTAAATGGTTGCTTAAAAAAATGTCTGAAATGCTTTTTTTATTGAAGCTTTACCAAAGCTAACAATCTTTTTGTCAACAGATGACGATTTGGGCGACATGGAGTGGATGTCAGAAAAGATCGACTTGAGCGACTTTGACTTGGAATCTCTAATTGGCTCTTGCTCAACCGAGTCGCCAAGCTCCCCTGAAGATCTCCTGGCCTCACTTGATTCCCACATGAATCTAGATTCCTTTGACAAAACCGTCTCATCCCTGCACATCAGCCCAGAACCAGACGTCCCCTCACCACTTCCTGAAGCCCCTCCTGTGGCTGAAGACGAGGTGGTTCTAGATCAGGAACTTGTCCTGAAGTCGGAGCCTTCATCCCCACACCCTTCGTCATCTCCTGCCTCTCCGGCCTACACGTTGGAGCTGGGGAGTGAAGTTGACGTCTTGGATGTTGAGAAAATGTCCCCATCTGTCGCCACTGCCATCATCTCAAACTCCAATGAAATCCTTCAGACCACCAGTCCAATTGTGCTCTCTCTTCCCTCCACTCACTTCGTAGTGGTTCTGTCAAACAAAGATGCTCTCCCCAGTTTGTCCCATAGCACCGCTCAGTCGAGCGACTCCGAAAGCGACTCCGGCATAGAGTCGGCTGCCGGGTCGCCCCCACGTCGCCCGTCCCCCCCAAACTCACCAGTCGCCGGTTCCTCCAGAACCAAACCCTACTGCAAACCAGAGCCTTCCTCCCCCAAAACCCCCAAAATCAAATCAGTGTCTGGTGCACCCAAGGTGGTGGAAAAGAAATTGAAAAAGATGGAGCAGAACAAGACGGCCGCCACTCGCTACCGGCAGAAGAAGAGGGTCGAGCAGGAGCAGCTCAGCTCAGAAATGGAAGAACTGGAAAAGAGAAACAACGAGCTGAAAGAGAAGGCGGAGTCCATCAGCCGAGAAATCCAGTACCTCAAGGACCTGATGGAGGAAGTCCGCAAACACCACCGCGGGAAGTCCGCCTCAGTCGCCTAGACACCAGTATATGGCCCAATCTCCGCAGTTAAGAGTCGTGGTGTCTTTAGTTTCTGCTTCCATGTTTGCGTGCTTTTTAGCAAAGTAAAATATTTTGTAGCGTTAGGAAATTAGAGGTTGGTGTGTGAAGGTGTTGAAACAGATTCCTGACAGGGAATGTTTTAGAGTTTGAGAAGAGTATGGAAGTTAATGAGATTAGCTAGGAACGGGGGGCTGAGGGGTAGTTAGGTGAAGCATCTGTACATGCTAGTCTCTCAGCCCCCTGTTTGAACTGTGACTTTACATCACCACCTGTACAAGCGTGCAGCTTCTGCGTTTACTTTGTAGAGTAGGGATTCAAAACGGGAATCAAAGTAGCTCAGTTGTCAACCAGACCCAAGAGTAGTAAGTGATTTTTCTGCAAAGTATGATCTTCCTTCCACCTCGACGTTGCAGAGTTCTTTTTAACCTGCTATAACCCCCCAGTTTCATCTTCCTCTTGACAGCTTCAAGTCCAGAAAGGGGCCTAATAATTTTCAAGCAGTTGGTCAAATGTCAACAAGAATTTGTGTAAATAGTCTCTTTTTTTTTTTTTCCTCCCCCATCACTTGGTTGTGGATTTGTGACTCTATTTAATGGCAGACAAATCTTGATATCTGCTGTAGTTTCCTGACTTGATGCACATGGTTGGCTTGTAAAACGCATTGCTTTCGGGTTGTTTCCTAATAAAGATCTATCGATACTAAACATGACGTTCTGCCTCCGTTCAATATGATTGGCAATACATTTGAGCAATACACCGTGTTGGTCATAAAACATGATTAGTAAATTCAGTATGAATATAGAAAAAAAATGTATAGCAGAAGTTTCAGGCACATTTGATTCTGTTAAGGATTATCTCCTACCTAACACCTCTTGACAACATTGAACTTAGAAGATTTATAACATTTGTATTCTGAAAGCAGAAAATGAGATTATGTAGCACCAATTTACAACAGATGTCATGTCAAGGCACTTAAATGTAATTTCTATTCAATCATATTTCAGTTGATTGTAGATAAGAGACCTCCGCAGAACCTGGCACACTAGCAGCCATCTTCCATGATGGACTGGGGGTTTGAAAAGACGGCATAGACACAGAAAAGAACCGATACAGGAATGCATATAAAAAGACTGGTTAAATCTTAAAGTACGTTTGTGTTGCAGCCATCCTGTGAGGCACAAAAAATAGCAGTGAACAAGTCTTAAACCAATAGGCTGTTCATTTAATTTTAAATGGTGTCACATCTGAAAGGAAAGATGCATTGATGGATTTCACCAATGAAAAACCTGTATTTTTTGCCAGCGCCCAACTGCTTGGTGAAGGAAGTGTGATGGTGTGTGGTAACGTCTAAACGTTAAATTGTGACATCGCCAATATGTTTTGTTTCTACAAACTTCAATCATCCGGTCAACTAAACGACCCAATTGACTATAAGAAACACAAAATTGTTCAGGCAAAAATGTACTAAATGTGCTAAAAAGAATTTAAAACTTCCACATAGGTGCTCCACATTAAATACATCTTCAAACATTATCTGAACTTCTCTAATTAGAATTGGTTAGTGCTAAATTTTCTTTTGAGTTGTAAAGATTGTAAAATGCAAGATGTGCTTGAATTGCGACATATGGGGGAAGGGCCTCTAGTTCACACCTTGCGCTAAAAGTACATGTCTGTCCTGAAACGAGAAGCGAAACAGCTGGGGGGAAGCAGATTTAGATGGCAGGACTTACAATTCTGGAACCAGACTAGTCTGTCACATTGTGGGGGACAGGAAACAGATAGTGTTCCATTTTTTCAATACCCGACTACTACAGGCACACACGCCCGGTCGCATTTCACCTCGTGACAACAAAACTGTTGACCAAAGACGAAACGCAGCTACAGAAAGCAGTACAACAAACTTTTCAAATGTCTGACATCTTTTATTTTTACTGGATATGTTTACAATATCCCCCTTGAGGTGGGGAATGAAATATTTGCTGTTAATACAGCTCAGTTTGCTGACTTCTCCTAAGCAGCTGTGTAAATTTGGTCTTAGCACTAAACTCCTTCAAGCACACTTGGTGTATTTGTCAGCAACAACAACCTTGTCCTCTGCAGAAGATACACAAATAAGCACCAAAGTCACAGAAAATATCTGACATAGATATAACCATGAAAACAATACTAAATACCTGTTAATATATTCAATCAAAAGAAATATTCAATATTCAACTGTATGAAGATTTTTTTTATTTATTTCTGGAAAAGATATTCATGTGATTCTATTTGAAGAACAAAGCTAACCTTGTGCTCGTTACACAAGTTATGTCAACAAAATGTCAATTCTAGCTAAAAGTTAGGACGCCCTACCCTGAACGATGTGTGTTACCCACTTTTAGCCGAAATAACCCTACGCAGATCTATGCTGACTATGGACAGTGTGCCCTAACACCAGCTCTAATGTGAAACATAGTTAAGATGTCCTGCTCTGAGGACGAGTGCCAGTTTTGTGAGAAAAGCAATCACAAAATGCTCTTTAAATCTCCACCTAAAGATGAGTACTCTAGTAATTACGAGAAAAGCTTTGTTTCACTGAGATCATACAGAGACTTGGAACGGTCCAGTTGTCCTGCAACTTACCAGGAAGTATCGGCATTTAAGATTTTTCAATGACACATTTCCTGCCTTGTTACAGTCGACGGGCAGACAATGCACATGATTACTAGAAGAAATGAAATACAGGTTACTCTTGTTCTTGCGCATTCCTCTACATAAAAAAACAATGAAAGCAGTTTCACCTGATCATGTGCCTATATTCACATTCACGCACGTTTATTTAAAAAAAGAAGGGAGATTAAAAAAGAAAAGGGTAACCTTGTGCAAAATATGCTGAATTTGCACACATAGAAACTTAAATTACCAAAATACATTTTCTAAACTGTTGAAATTAAGCATTGACCTAGTAATCTAAATGTATTTATTCTTGAGGCCATTATGATGTGCCATTCTGTAGCAGTAAATCATTTTTCTTTATCGGTAATAATGCTTTACTTTGAGAGGAAGAAGGTTGAGGTGTTAAAATTTGTTAACTCAAAATGACAGGCTCTTCTAATGTTTTGCCTTTTAACACTACAGGGAACAACACGTACAGCATGTTAGGTAGTTTGGGTTCTCTGCAGTTCTCCATTGAATAGATGTTCATTATAAATAGTCCACTGAGTTCTCACAGACTCAAACCTTTTACGTCATCGCAGAGTCGAGTGTAAATATTGAGTCCTGGGAAAATGTCATCTTGGAAACACCTGGTGTAGAATGAACTTCCTCAATAATACTTTGTCTGGTGTGTATGAGTCTGCATGAAAAGACTATCAGTTTGACTGACAGAAAACTTAACATTTTATTTAAGTACACCTTGCTAGTAATGCGCTACACTTCCATTTTTACCATACTGCCTATATTCTTTATGGAATGAATTCAATAAAGTGTTATATATCTTATGTAACACTTGCTGCAACTGTTTGCCTCAAACAATTGCAGCAAATTGATGCTAACCTCAATTTTCACCAGATCTCAGTCCAAAGTGCTCTACTGGACTGACAGTAGAGCTGGAGATCAAAAGAACAGTTTGAGATAATTGGAGCTTTAGGATTATTCTAAGGGAAGCAGTCATCAGAAGAGGAGTACGCTGTAGTTATGATGGGGTAGATTTTATCTCTGACATTTCCTGGGTGTTTAAACAATGATCCGATGGTACTATTGGTACTATATACTACCAGCATAAGCTTTAGTTGTAAAAACAACACAGGATGGATCCCTGCTTTCGTGTCAAATTTTGACCCTACCGTCCGAATGATATCGCTGAGACTCACTGGACGAGGGAAATGTTTTCCCTAATCTGTTGGTGTCCAGTTTGGGTCAACCTGAGTGAACTGTAGTGTAACTGTAACTACAGCCGGCAGACATAGAACATGGTTTGGTCTTCAAGATTCCCATCTGCCCATCTGCTTCAAGATTCTCCTAAAATTAACTGACCAACACATTTAGCACCAACAACCATGATACAATCAAAGTCAAAAAAATCCCTTTGCACTTCCTCATTCAGATGTTCAGTCGAAACTCAAGCAAGTCTCCTTTCTCACATCTAGACGCTGATTGAACTGTTGAACCCAATAAAGTGATCATTGTGGCTGTTTTATTTCCTGGTATTGTCTTTAATATACAGTCCTGAGTTGAAGCCCATTGTAAAATCACTATACCTATTTCTGATCCATGCCCTCTGCAGCCTGTACTTCAGTGTTCGAAGCATTGCAGTTCAAGCTGTAGGGACTATCTTGAATTTTTGGCATTTGCACAGCCAGAATGTGGGAGCTATTTGTAGCTCGTCTCCTGTAGGGCAGTGACACCCTCTGGATTTTAACATGTCTATTTATGACTGATTTGAAATGCAACTGAGGCAGTTAGTGCTTCATGGCTTCAGCTACAAGTTTAGGAAATTTGAGAATAAAATATAGAAAATTCTTCAGTCTTTTTTTTTTATTTAATAAAAGGAATGTAACCCAATCATAACCACTAAAAATCCATTGGGTTTTTTTTCTGCATGTATTTTTAGGGGACAAACTTCAAGAAAACTGTGTACTCAACTGAAACACTGAGTTCCTTTAAATTAAGTCTAAAATCCCACCTGTTCAGAGTTGCCTTTGATGATAGTAACTGTAACATTGATCAATGTAATAGATGTGTATTGTTGATTCTGATCATCACATCTGACCAACTGCAATGTCTACTGCTTGTTTCACAATACATAGTTCCCCCAAATAGACATAAGTGGGGGCTTGTCCGGGATTATGTTGAATATGGCAAAAAAAAAGAAGTAGGTGTTTTAATAAGTTATCCTACCTTACAACAGTCTACTGTCTGTGGAAAAGATGATTTATGTGGAATTGCTTCACATTACGGTGCCTCTCTGTCTAAGTCTCTGTATAAAAGTAAATTAAAAACTTTAGTGGTCAAAAAATATATTATCCTTTGCTGTCTAAGGGGGACTTAGGAGGCTAACACTGATGTCACATGAGAACTATTATTAGTGACTGTATTATATTTTTATGAGGCAAAGCACTTTAAACTGCTTTATTGCTAAAATGTGGTTAGATCAATGCGTTTGAAAGCATCGCTTTTAGTTCTTAAAAACTTTCTACCTTTACTTTGAATTAATATTCTAATAATAATAAGTTCCTTAATCTATGATTTTTTTTATGTCACACAGTTTAAGGGAGAATTATATGAAAGGAATGAATTAGACCTGGGAGCTTTGTCTACCTACAAGTCAGAGGCTTGTTTGAGGCTACGGTTCACACAGTTTACTGTAAATAAAGTTGGTTGTGCTGGTGAGAAAAGCTCACAGTTCTTAATATCCGACTACCAAACATTTCCATTTGCCAAAGACATTTTAAAGTAAGCCTTGTTAAAGATACGTTTTACCAGGAACAAAGCATTTCAGCAGATAACTCTGTTTTTATTATAATGTAATTTTGTATTCTAATGTCAGATCACTTTTTATAGCCATAATTCAGATTGCACTGTACGACAATAGCAGCTTTATTTCAGGTAAAGGTTTCCTATGTGATCTTGTTCTTCCTCCAATCACAAATCACCTAAAAACCAGGGTGTGATCCAATGCATAGCAGTTCTGCCTGAATCAACTGCCTGCTATTAAATTAACTGGGTGGTTCATCTTTCAAAAGCCGTTTCTATGTCTGTACCTCTCCATTTTATCTTTGCAATGAATAAAGTTTTTATTTCTCATAAATTTAACGTCTTCTCTGTCAGAATCTGGTTTTTCCCTGCAGTCTCAGGGGATCAGTGTTACTGTATCATTTCCTGTGCACTGCAACAGGAAAAAGTATTTTTTTTCTTCTTCTTAACACCTTTGCCTCAAACCAGTAAATGAAAGAAGAACCCGAGAAACAGAAACTTGCTAATAGAGGAAAAAACGAAGCGGCTGTCGATAAGAATTTTCACTTTTAATCATGCATCGCTTGTATTATGCAACTTCCTTAAAATATTTCTTAATTTTGCTCTTTAACTGTAGCCTACTTCTTCTTTCTTCTTTTTTTCTTTTAGCTTTACCAGAAATTAACCGGAATTCATCTGAAACCTTTAAGACCAGGTTGACAGTATCATTGCCTCAAATTTGGTAAAAAAAAAAAAGTGTGATTTCAGAGTGGTTTGTAATACGACGTTCACAGCCAAAAGTTTGTAGAACAGACTGTCCTCTCTGAATTATGCATTTTTGTCTACAGATACCAAGAAAATACAATTCTCCCATTCTGGTTGTAATAAAATTACAACATTTGTGACTTTTCAAGCTCAGACATCTCCTTGTTTTTTTTTCTGAAAAATTTCTGAGATTAATCTCAAAGTTTTGGGGATTTTTCTAGCAAATTTTGGACTTTTCAAGCTGAGAAAAGTTGTTTTTTTCTGGAAAATTTCCACATTTAATCTCAAAATTTCTATATGTTTTTTCTAGCACATTTTATCTTCCAAACTCAGAAATGTCCTTGTTTTTTTTTTTCTAGAAGATTTATGAGAACAATCCCAAAACTTCTACATTTTTTCTAACAGATTTTTGACTCCTTAAACTCAGGCATTTCCTTGTTTTCTTTTTTGCTTTCTTTTTAGAAATTTTCTGAAATTAATCTCTAACTTTTTGATTTTTTTCCAGCAAATTTTCAAATTTTTATACTCAGAAATCCCTCCAAAAATAATTTTTTTTTGGGTGGAAATGTACTCCACCTTTTTTTTTTAAATCTAAAATTACAGGGTGTGAGTGAGTCTATTATCTGGTCAGGATAATAGCGTTACAACAGAACAGGAATGGTGAGGTTTCTTGTACGTCAAATCAAAACAGTGAATATGTGGGTAGTTGTGTGTGTCATCATGACTCTCTGACTAAGTCATTCCAGTTGTGTGTTGACATTCTGTTCAAAGAGCATGCTGAGTAAATGGGGAGATTCTAAATATGTGAAGGACATAAATAGAAAATACGGTAAGCGATTCACGTAAATGTTTGTTCAGAGAAGTGGACTTTTTTTTTTTTATTTTATTTTATAGAGTTAAGAACATTTAAGTTCCTTTGAAGCTCATGGTTTTTGTAGCTCAGGCGCGCCCCCTTGTGTCGCTTCTTTTGTCCGCAAGCTACATCTTCCACCGAACTTATGTGGAAAGAGGACAAAGACTTAAAAAATGTCAGAAATTATCATATAATTTCTGTCGCTTTTTCACATGTGACAGTCTAACCTAGTTCTAAAGCACACAGCAGAAATGCTCATCCATCCGCTGACTTTCTCTGATCAGAGATTTGGTCACTACTTTCTGTCTTACACACGGATAGTTAAAGAAAAACACTTACTGAATTAAAATCTTACCTAGCAATACTGTTCTCTCTCTCTCCCCTTCATGGCGAGACGGTTAGTGATGGCCCTGTGCTCTCAACTTACACAAAATACGTAGTACTGCACGCATACAGTGAATGGGTGGATGTTATTAATACACTGTTTTTGTCTGTGTCCCTTATTCCCACACTGTATATCCACTGAGTGGCTCTAAGCTAACTGCGCAGACGTTAAATTATTATACTTTTGCAAAAAAAAAAATAATAATAATAATAGCCGCAGATTAGGAAGTAAAGTTGCCTGGAGCTTTAATAAAACAAATAAATAAAAAGAAATAATAATAATAGAAATAGTAAAGCGAACAAACTAGCTGCAAGTATATTGTGTTCTATAGTTATGTTTGTAGCGATGACTGGAATCCATAAAGGTTTCAAAAGAAAGAAAATGTGAGCGATAAATATGAGTCATGTGACAATCCAATTAAAAAATATTAAAAAAAAAAATGTGTTGCTATACATCTTGTTATGATAGCTCTATGTATAAGGTTTGCACCAAAGACGTGAAAATCACTTCTGCATTCAGCGAGTTATTGATTAAAAGCGCAAATGCGCGTGTCAAACAGATTACACTGAGTCGAGTGGGCGACCTTTCCAAGATGGCGGCCTCCCGGCAGTACATGCGGTGTCTACGCGAACATATCTATGCTCTGGTCTCTTAGCCGACCAGAACATTTTTCATTTTTTCTTTGCACCTATATGGCAGGCCGTTATAGCATAAAATTGGTTTCCTCTGACTGTAGATGTCAAAATCAAAATTATTAGAAAATGCAACAAAGTAGAAAGAGCTCAGCAGTATGAAATATTCAGAAATCGCAAAAGTTAACGGACTTTAAGACTGCTTCAGAAATCTGCTAATAATTTTCTACTTATTCTATCATCCAACAAACACAATGAATTTAAAAACGGTTCTGGAAAGCCAAAAGTGCTGCTGTCAGCTCTTTCCCAAGCTGAGAATGATGCCTTGTAAAAAATCTTTTTTCATTTAAAAAAAAAAAAAAGTTCATTGTTTCATTGAAATTTCAAAATATGCTATGTAAATCTGTGAGATTTTGACTGGAAATGCAAATTCGAACCATCCGTATGTCTCTCAGACTAATCTGAATGTTAATGCAAGATATCTGAAATAGAAAGCTCAATTGAAGATATCTGTAATTGATTTTAAAATAAATTTGGACAAGTCAAAATTACAAGTCTACATATCTTTAATTTAGTTTTGTCTAGTCGCCATTTGCTTTCGAGCTATCTGCGATATTAGTCAAATCCATAATCTCCTATCTAAAACCTCTAAGATATCTTGAATTATGGTGTCATTCGAGCCTTAGAATCACGACTAGTCCAAAATAAAAGTGAGATATCTTTTATTTACTTCACGCCTAATCACAATTGGTACTTTGTCTTGTGAAAATATAATTAGACAGTTCCCAAATTTACCAAGACGTCTAGTTTCAGATATCTGGAACGTGGTGAAAGGGATTTTATGTTAAAACGGCTTGCCATAGCATCGTAAACCAGGTCTGAGTGAGTAGATTTCAGCCCCGAACCAGAACTCCGTTCACACTTTTCCGCCGTGGTTCTCTCGACCGGGAGATTCTGTGGCGGGTTAAAGAAGCGGAGGGCCGCTCGGGTCTCGGATGGTTTTTTTATCCCTACAGGCTGCATGCTGGGTAGGCTCCTTTTTCGCAGGTAAGCGTGAACTTTAACCTCTGGCTCCACGCAGGTGACTGAATGCGCAAGGGATCTTGACGTGCAGAAACGGATATTCTTGGGGTTGCTGGATGATTACATTATAAATGTTAATTTTGTTAAAAACATTTTGTGGCAACGAAAGTTTCATGACGCGGTTCTGAAGGGAGTTCCCCTCCTGCCTCGGTGTGGTTCGAAATAACAGGTTTTATTCCGAGAAACTCACGGCCGAGGAGGATGGGATGCCCTGTCGCGGGAACGCGCATCGCTCCAAACTGTCGCATGTCGATGAGAAAACGGACTGAAACATGAGCGAAGAGGCGACTTTTGAAGATATTCGTAACATTATCATGTTTATAATATTGTCTTGTTGATATGAAACTCATACCAATCATATTCCATAACAATAAGACAAGATTTGGGGAAAATAGTAAGGACATGCAAGCTAATAATTTGCTTTGCCAAACTTGGAGAAGTAAAGAGTTAAGAGGGATTTCACATTTTCTACGTACTCGCACTTATTCTCGGAGCGACTAGTATAAGTTTCATATGAAAAAGGCAAAAATTAGGGGGAAATGGACCGTGCAGATATTGGCAGGCGCAGAAATCCTATTGACAAAATAAAATGCATTTCCTCCTATATTAAAAGACTTAAGGGTGATATAAAATCTTCTACATAATGATACAGGCCCTCTATTTTCTGTCCACGCGTTCAACTATGATGGTGTTAAAAGCAAAAGCGGGGAATTGCAAACGGAACAGGTTCATCAGACACTGACTAAAACCTTCGACTCGTATCTCCAAAGCGTATGTATTCAAATTCATTGCGAAAGAAAACCCAACCGTTTTAGGGAAACACGATAATGTTGCGGATATCTTTAAAAGTTGCCTCTTCGGTCATACGCTTCAGTCCGTTTTCTCATAAGTATGCGACAGTTTGGAGCGGTGCGCGCTCCCGCGACAGGGCACGCGTTTCTCGGCATGACGCCGGCGTTGCGACTCTTTCTAAGCCGTGAGGTCTCCCTCCGCGCTGCCGCAGAGTAAAAACTGTTTAGCGTTATTTTTCACACTGTTTATTGCCAGTGTCCGCTGAGGACGTTTCAGCTGGTTTAGTCTTATTAGTCTTCAGTCTCAGATTATTGTCTTGTTTGCTAGCTGTACGTCAGCGCCGCCCGTTCCTCTTTTGTGCTGGTCAGAACTAGTTTCTAAGTCCATTTAATACACTGAATAGATTTTTCTGCCTCGGCAAAATAGAATCCCAGGTTCCCTTAAAAAAACAAAAAACAAAAACAAAAAAAAAAACATTTTCCTGGCATTTATGAGCCTTTAAGAAATTAGACTGCTGGTGCTTCAGATACTAAATTAATCTAACCTGTTGTATCTTAAATAATTTTGTGCTTCGCTTGGTTTTCACTCGTACAACAGAAGCTTTTTAGAATCTGCTTGTCCTTTTTTTTTGTTTGTTTGTGAACTGCACGGAACGGATTTAGAGACTTTGGAGCTACTGTACGCCAGCCGCTTCGCAGAAAACGAAGGTGAACTCACTCTGAGGTTTCAAGATCAAAAAGTGGTAAAATAAATAAATAAATAAATGTTTCCAGAAACCTCCGTCATCACAGCGGACATTTGCCAAAATCTGTTGATTCTTTTTTTGAATTACCGATTAATAATTGGGTAGCAAAAGGTGCTTAACAGGAGTTTATTTTTTTTGTTTGTTTGTTTTTACAGAATTTGAACAGGTGAAGCTAAAACTAAGACACTTGAGGACTTTTGGGTAGTTGGCATATTCACAAAGCTTTTTCTTTAGCCTTAAATGCAAAACGTGTAGATTCTTTTGCACAGTTTTGGTTTTCTTACTGCTCTGAGTATATTGTTCTTTCAGCAATCTCCTTTTCTTTTTTAAGTCTGTTGAATGAATCGATTACAAAATCATTTGACGGTTTATCACGTTTCGAGACCACTTCACACGCCTTACGGGTCAGAGGGACATGGAGTGTTTTCCATGAACAACCAAGTTGCTTCAGAATATTAGAGACAATTCAAATGTTTGTCTGTGCTAACATCAGAATACGCAGGAAATCTCTAAAGCACTCATTTAAAATCTCTTCTTGTGTAATACCTTTTAATGACATTATTTCACGATAAATAAATAAAAAAAAAACTCTCCAGTTCTACCTGGAAGGTAACCTCATCTGTCTTCTACATCTCTGGGCTCCGCAGCATGTCCGCCGCTCTAACTCGTCATGTGATCTGGCAGTCCGAGGGGCTGGTGGCCTACCTGAACCCCCGGCCCTGGACCCCGGGCTCCGTGATCCTGGAGAGCAGCGCTCCAGGCAGCGCAGGAGGCAGCATCTTCCACCTCGGCGAGTCCGAGTGCTCGACCTGGCTGCTGGGGGCGAGGGCCGTCGCCGAGCTGCTGTGTGACAGGCTGGGTGTTCGGAGGTGCGCTCTGGTCAGCAGACCCCACAGAGATAGACCTGCTCAGGTGAGAAGAGTTACTCTGGAGGAAAAATAAACTCAGATTTAAAGGATTTGCCCTTAGCCATGGGGGGCTAGTTTCTATCACACACAGGCTAGAGGAGGTGCAAATGGAGTTCGAATTTTTTCCGTCGCAAACTACAAGCCTATTAGACGATTCCAGCTGCAAAATCAATGGAAATTCATGTTGCAGAACCCAAATGAACTCTACCGATCACTTAAGTTTTGAAACTACTGTTGTGAAAGCTACAACTTACCTGCAGGCTATGGAGACAGCCTGAGTGTTAGCTTGTTACGCTGCAGCTAGCACCTAAAGCGATGAATATTCTGCTTCATAAGAAAGTTTACCTAAAGTTCTATATTAAATCTACCACTTATTGCCCAAGTCTATCCTAAATAGGTAATATCTTAATCATACTAATGTCTTATATTATAGGATAATACTTTATTTTCTGCTGTTTAAAAAAAAAGCAGCAGTGGGCACAGCTAACAAAAAAGCTAGTTGCGCTTTAAGGTTAGCGCAACTAGCACTGTAGCGTATATTAATTTTGCTAATGCTAATAAAGTAGAATATAAACATCTAGCTACTTGAAGAATTATTAAGTTAGTAACCAAAACTTTAATGTAGATGTTGAAGTTTATTCAACATAAAGTTTACAAGAGAGCCGCGTCTAATTAGGTCTGTAGGATTTACCCAGAAAAGTTAGTTTATGGAAAGTGCGCAAAACGTCAGCAAGAGATAAACGACAGATTAGCTAAGCTGTTTACACATTAGCAGAAGTGTTCCCACCACTAAAAGGAAGCGAGATCAGAGTACGTGATTTTGTTTTATGTTAAAATACCCTCACCTAAAACTGTTATCACTCCAAGGTAATTTGCTGCTTGTACCAACACAAATTAAATTGATCAGATTTTATAATTTGCTGTTTCTTAACAACCTTTTAAGTATCACTTTAGCTGTGTATGTCTGAAGCTTAAATACTGTAACGTTTAAGTAATTAGTGTGTCCTGCATATTTTTTCCACTTCAGGTGTTCTTGGTTTGCAACGCTTTTGGTTGATCAAGTTGAATTCGCTTTGCTCCCAACAGATCCGTGTCCTGCCCCTCCACGGTCTGGACGCAGAGTGGCGCCCCCACCTGGCCGGAGAAGAGGAGCACAACGCTCACGACCCGGGATACTGCACCTCCAAAACGGCTCCTCGATGGAGCGACTCCAGCCTGACTGACGTTCAGAACCGAATCAGGGCGAGGCTGCCGCTCCCCGACGCGCCGCCCGATCTCACGTTCCTGGGTGACGACCCGGCTCACGCCGCCCTCTTCTCACGCATCGTCCGAGGGGAGGAGAAGCAGTGGCGCGTGTGGGAGGACGAAAGCCACGTTGCCTTTCTCACTCCGTTCCCCAACTCCCCCGGCTTCACCGTCTTGGTTCCGCGGCGACCTCTGACCTCTGACATATTCAGGCTGCAGAGAGGAGACTACGAAGCGCTGGCGTCGGCTGCCAGGAAAGTGTCGCTGCTCTTGGAGGAAGGGCTCGGCGCCTGGGGGGTGGGGCTTATTTTTGAGGGCTTTGAAATCGACTACGCTCACGCCAAGCTGATTCCGCTGCTGTCACCTTCACCGTCGGGGGAAGGAAGCGAAGGCGCCACGCCTCGCTCCCCGCACTTCCACCCCACTTACCCGGGTTATGTCACGTCAGAGGACGGACCTGAAGCTGACCCGGAGAACCTGAAGGAGATGCATGCTAAAATTACTGCAGCTTAATGTCGCTGCGTTTAAGTCAAGGTTTTTTTTCTTGCCCAATCACAAAACTGTGCTTGTTTTCCTTCAGCCAAGCATGTAAATAATATAAATCATCAAGCAAGTATTTTATCTTTCCATCAAAACCATTGACTTTTTATTCATAAATAATTTACATTCCAGTAAATTTAGAAGTTGTGATCTTTACAAATGAGACTCCAGTGTATGTATTTTAAATAACTTCTTAATAAATACTCTAACTTTATCATATGTTCAACACAAAAGTTGCACACACAAAGCCCCCCCACCAATAAATGAAAAAAACAAAACAAAAACAGTTATTAAAAGAAACTCACACATTATTAAAGTGAGTTAACCAGAAGGATAATTGCTTGCAGTGCCACACATTTCCTGGAATATTTATTCCCTGACGTATTTAGTTAATCATCTTGCATAAACTATATGACCCCTCATTACATCACTCCTAATTGGTTCCACATTTCTTGCTATGGAGCTAAATTAATTAGATCCTAAGTGCCCATTAAGTGTTTTGTAAACCCCACACAGCTTTAAGAGTTTCATTAAAAACAAAAAGAGCTTAAGAGTTTCCGTAGCAACCAGCAGTGAAACGTAATTCAGCTGCAAAGATTACTGACAAATTTAAACACCTGCGAGACAAAGGTATATTTAAACAAGCTGCAAGATATGATTTCTTTTAAAACTCAATTGTGGAGCGTGTAATAGAAAACCTTTAACATTTTCAAACATATTTTATTCGATGTACAACTTTTTTTTTTTTTTTTTTGCTAATTCAAATTGGCTAGTTACAGCGCCCTCCACAATTGTTGCTATCACCTGTACAGATGCATCAAAGATTTAAAGTGAATTACTCTTTTATTGCAGCAACATAATCTGAAAATGAGCCATTTAGTAATTAATGAGTCCAGTCTTTTCAATGGGAAAAAAAAACAAACTAAAAAAAATAACTTTTAATTATCCTGTTCAAATATGATTTTCTTAAGTTATACTTTACTTTTTGAGTTAACCAAAGTCTTGAGGAATTTTTAATTAGTAGCCAAGACTTCATGTTTCCCTCAGGTATAACCGGTGATGGGAAACAAGTTCATTTTTTGTGATTACTTAACTTAACAGTATAATTATTAACATGGATGAACATAATTCAATTCCTTGTTACTAATTGAAGCAATTTATTTAAGTGGAATCAACAATTTCCTTTTTTCAGCACAAGATTAATGTGATTATCTTCATTAGTTGGTAAATAAAAAATATTGAGGGCAACGGAGATGATAAAAAAATCCGAGCTCCCAGCTGGATAACGGGAGAAAATAAACGTTTTCTTGGGTTTTACCACGTCGCCACGTGATGATTTATTTTAAGACTCTTGTGCGCATCTGTAACTGTAGGGGTGTCGATAAATGTGGAGGACTGGAAGTGACTTTATACATGGTTAAACCTCGACGTCGGCCGGGTTAAACCTTGACGTCGGCCGGGGTTTCCGAGGCCTTCTTGCAGCAGATACTGTTCAGTCCCTCCGACTTTGAGATGTAGAGCAGGGGCTCGATGCTGCAGCTCAGGTCCATGATGGCGAACACGCTGATGCTGATCAGACAGCGGTACTCGAAATACGTGTAGTAAGACACAAAGGGCATGAAGGCCACAGGGGGCAGGTAGTTGAAGGCGATGATGCCCAGGTTCTTCAGCACCATTTTGAAGGCCCTCTTCTTCACCGGGTGCATCTTTTCCTTCCCTGCCACCGAGTGCCGGAGGACCCAGATGACGGAGATGTTGCAGAAGACCATGACGGCGAATGCAAAGAGGATGACCCCGGCGAAGATGCCGGTCACGCTCATAATGCCGTGGAGCCCCTTGATGATGCTGTAGGGCATTATTAAACACCAGATTATGATACAAACGCAAATGCGGGTGATGGTCTCTTGGTAGCTTGAGAAAAACACTGGGTGTACAACAGCCATGTAGCGGTCCACGCAGATACACACCTGGGGGTACACACAGGGAGAAAGAACTGTTTAGCATTTATTAGGTCTATTAATTTGCTTTTTAGGCTTGTAAAATTACTGCAGGGTACTTGTGCTTTTTCAGTTATGTTATCTAATTTGGGTGTCTGTGCAGAGCTCGACAAAAGCCTTCATTCCCTTGTTACCTTTTCACATTAGAACCATGAACTGAGTATTTGGGAGTGATCTTGTGTGATGAACTGGGAAAATGTAGAGCGACAGTGAAAAGCGAAATGAAAATGATTGATGGTTTTCAAAAACTTTAACAAATAAAAATATGAGGAATGCGGAGTCTATTTACATTTTGTTTGAGCTTTGAATTCAGATAATGTTTCACCTGCACCACAGCACCGCTTCAAACCGTCCGCGCGACAAAAAACGCGCGAGCTCACAAGCGGCGTGTTGCGCTCGCGCCGCCAGAGAAATGTTGACACCGTGATATTAGCGAACGTGTTTCGACGAAGTTGTCGCGCTTTTTTGCTCGCGCGCTCTCACCAGAAAAGCTGATACGAATATCTATTATTTCCGTCGAAATAATAGATATTTCGACGGACGGTCGGGCAGACATTCAGGTACCGTTCCCTCAGTTCATCACAGGGGAGAAGAACGGTATCTGACCGGCTGTACGGAGCCGGAGCACCGATGATTCTTTTGTCTGCAAGGCTGAGGCACTGACTTCATGACGAACAATCTGCTTCTTGGGCAGCTGGTCGAGAACAAAGTACTGGTTCGGTCTCACAGAGACCGAAACCAAGCAAACTGCTCCTAACGCCATGTTTAAAACTTGAGCACGGCCCAGTCCCTGACATCGAGGCGATGGAGGCAAAGGCTAAGGGTGCTAGTCCAGTGGGCGCCATTAAAAGGGGTAAGAAACAAAATATTTTCCCTATTATTTTTAAAGCTTACAGTTAATAATATAAGGATTCTATACCAATCTAGCAAAGAATATAAAATACTTAATCTAATATTGACACTTTACTAAGCCCCACTCCTCCTTTTCCACTAGTTGGTTTGTTCCTCACAGTCACAGAAAAAGGACAAAGTCAAGAAAAACTTACAAGAAAGAGTGGTGCTAGGTCCTTCACCCCATATGCAAACCTCTGGAAGATCCAGATTTTTTTGTTGTCCAGCTCCAGCCTGTTGACCAACTCTATAGGGGTCATCAGGCAGAAGTAGGCGTCCAGCACGGCCAGGTTGAAGAAGAAGATGTCCGACGTGGAGGTGTTCTTCTTTTTTGAAGCGATTTGCCAGATGACAAAGATGTTGCCCGGAGTGCCAACGACCAGGTTGATCATCTTGCACGCAAAGTAGAAGGCAAAGGGCTGAGGGGACACGGCGCATTCTGGGTAATTATACCAGAGCGGGCGAACACGACCCCCGGTGCTGGTCGAGTTGTCATCAAGGCTGGTGTTCAACATGTTTTAAATCTGGAAGGAAATGCTAGAAGAAAAAAAAAAGAGTTGGAGTAAAAGTTATAGTTCATCATTCATGTCTAATCCATTAAGATCGTACTTAATAGAGAAACATCTCGTCAATCGTCTTACCTCAACACAGCACCGACCTTCTTATCCGGACGATCACTGGGACAAATAACTCACTCTACAAGGACCAAGTGTACAGTTTCAGGAACGGGACAGAATTTAGATCATGTGTTTCACGTCCACAACACTGAGCTAAGTTATAATTGGTTAGCTACATGAACTCGAGTAGCTGGTCTTCAGTGATTGGATGGTGAGGAGATGGATGTAAGGCATGTTCAGGCTGTGGTGGAGATGGATGGTGGGGCAACCTTTCTATACAACCCGCAAAGTCGTAAAAGCTCTCCTATAACCCAACATTTCTCCTTTTCTGATTTTAGAAAATGATATTTTAGGTTACAGGCTCTTTCGTAGGAAATATAACATAAGCCACCAACTGGATGGTAAGTTTTATGTTTCTCCGGCAGCACGATGATTCTCCCGTGAGTATTTTATCTACAGTAGCATTACAGAAGCTTCATCTCACTGATGCAACCTGAAACCGTAAACAACTGATGTAAGGTTGGCAAATGAGAAATCTAATGCAAGGTGTTACTGTAGAGCGTTGACTGAGGTAAGGAACTTCACAATGGACACAAATAGATGCATTATTTAAGTATTAATTGGTGCCAACATGGAGAGACATGGAGTTGGTTTTTCAAATTGCAGTGTGACGACATTTCTCTGGTACTTTAAAGGTACTGGCCGGCCATGACTTCATCTTGACAGAAGGCTCCAAACTTTGTGTTCTGACCACAAAAAGTCCTGAAATCATCAAGTTTACTCCGATAGTTTAGAAGCACAATGAAACCTTGAAAAGTTATACCTCTATGAATACGTTTGGGTTTTTTTTTAGTTTGAATAATACATAAATCTGTAGCCTCCAAACCGTGTTTGTCCCTGAAAATGTAAACGAAGCTAATTGTTTCATTTTTTTAAATGACGCGTCAACATTGTGATTCTGAAATGTGTTTACTAATTACATCTTATTTCTCTTCAAACTGTGCAACGACTAAGATAATTTATCATTCAGATTATTAATAGCATTTTATGAGATGATAAAAACTTTTAATGTACAAATGTAATAATGTAGCCTTATCCCCAAATCAAAGAAAAAAAAAATCTGATGGTGACATTTGCCTTAATTCAAACTTTTTCCATTTATCTTTTAGATTATTCACGATCCGTCATCGTAACGTTTTCTTTCCATTTGTTTCCTGAGCAGATTTTTCCAACTCTACCAATTTCAGCAGGAAAGGAGAAGAAAAAGAACAACAACAAAGATGTCATAATCCTTTATTAAACAATAACCTTATCAAATGTTCTAGTTTAACGGAGTTTGCATTTTAAAATTGAAGCAGTTGGGTAATTTTTCTGCTTTGTTTTTATTAAGGAGAACAGAAAAAAAGAAAAGATATGATGCGTTTCCCCCCCCCCCAACTTTCTCACACAGATTTATTTATGCAAAAGCTTAGGAAGAGTCACATATGTTGAGTTGTCGAGAACGGAAAGCCAGTAAAAGAACTCAACATACCGTAAAAATGAAAAACAAAGAAACATTTTCTACATAAACGCAAGCATTATGTTGTGAAGACGTAAGACATTCATAGTTTAGTAAAGCGTATTCAGGGATAATCAGTTTATTTAACTGATAAAAAATAAAATCAGAGATTAAGCAAAGAATTTCTTTACTTCAGTTCTTTGCACTTTAATATGAGGATGAAAGACACAAAGTTGGCTATCTGTTTTAAAAAGTAACACTTTGGTTAGCCTCTACCCTGTTTGATTCTAGTCGTGCAGTGGCTTTTAAAAATGTATAAAAATAAATAAAAATCACCTTAAACTTTGAAGCAATCTCAAACCTGTGCTACGATCTCTGAGAAGAAACAGATCCTGAGTTTAGTTTTGTCTAGATTTGAAAAGGTGGCTAGGAATAAATGATCTCCCATCATATCTAGTGCATATCTGAGTAAAATAATACATATTCCTCTTCTAAATTATGTCTAAATATGCTATATGACATATAAAACAAAAGGTACTGGCAGTTCTGACAATTAATTAAAAATTTTGATTCGTTTCTGAGGATTTTTAAGGACTTCAGAATACAGCTGCAGTCAAGTCTATCCTTCAAAGCAGACAATATAGATTTATAAATTAGATTTTTGTCTAACAAATAAGAAAGCTTTTTAGCTTGAAAAGTTCCTATAAACTCCTCAGTACAAGGAAATGGAAAGAGAACTTTCATGCGATTAGCATGGCGTCTATTAAAAAAGATGTTCAAGTATCTCAAGTGCCAGAAATTAAATAAGCAGACTAGAGTGTCCTAAAAGAGTGCAAAATATAATCGCACAAGGCTGCATATTTAACTTCATTTTTTTTTTTTTTTTTTAGAATTTACCTCAATAAGAAGCAGCACTGATTAAATATGCTCCCCTTCTGCCTGCCATGATTTTTACTAGTCAATCAAAATGTAATAGATCATAGAGGTGAGACAAAAATCAAAAATTTCAAAAAGACGTCCAACATGGACAGAACCTGTTAGTCACAATGTGCAATTTTTTTTTTTTTAGTTTTGACATCTTATTAGTGCCACAATATTATTTATTAATTCAGTCTTGATCAGTTGTTTTATAATCAAGAAGAACTAGCAAAACAAAACGAAACGAAACAAAAAAAAAAAAAAAAAAACACCACTTATCAACTTAGCTAGAAGAAAATTCTGGCGTATGCTAGTACACTGAACCACGAAGCAGAAAAATACTCATAAATAGAAATAATCTATAGTAAAATATTAAAAAATTATCTAGTGGTACGCTCATGATTGTAAGCATAAAGTTACCAGAACCTCATGCTACTAAAAGGTTTCACCAGGCAAATGTTTGGTCAAACTTCATTCTTCTGTCCGCTAAGCTGATTGTGCGCTGCACAAAGAGCTCCTCTAACTTTAATATTACCAAAAAAAACACTGCAAAAAAACCCCCAAAAAACCCTGCTGCTTTACAGACAGCTGGAGCAGGAGCAACATTACTCAACACCTTTTCAGTAGAAATGAGTCCTTTACTCATCGGACAATATGGGAGAACTTTCATGTCTTTAAACACGTGATGCAAAGGGGATTCTCAAACGTAGGCGAGCGTTCCATGGACACGGAATCGGTAAAGACACGTGTATTCGACGTGACCCCAGTTGGAGAGAACTCGCAGCTCCACGAACCGGTACACCTCCTCACTGGGGTTCTGCGCGAGAGCAGGGGAGAAGAAGACAACGGGACGAATGGAAGAGGGGCGAGGGAAGAGAGGTTAACGAAGAGTTAGACTGTATTCTGTTACTATGGAAACAGAAACGAGATGTACTGGTAATAGTACGACGGCTTATTAGGGATGCTGCAGATAGAAAAGTGAAGACGGGGTACATTTCAAATTGAAAGAGTTTGAAAAGTTTGCTAGAAAAAAAAAAACTCGGAAACTTCTGAGTATTAAAAGTAAAACATTTTTTTTCCATTTTTGATGCTCTGAAATTTCCATATTTCTTTCTAGGAAATTTCTGAGATTAAAGTTTTCAAAGTTTTTTCTAGAACATTTTCGACTTTTCAAACTCAGAAATTTAGAAGTTCTTTTGTACAAAATTTCTGAAACGTTTGGTGGAAATTCACTCCTCTATTTATTTGTTTAAATCTACAATTTCCCTAATACACCGCCGTGTAGTAGAGACCACTTTGAACTTACAGGCATTTTAAACGTCTGAGTCGACTCTCCGTCTTCATCATAAAAAAACGTCCCGAGCAGCGCTCCTTCTTCTGTGTCATTTTTCAATCCCTGGAGGAGAAAGAAGCAGAGGAAAGCTGCTCTTAATGAAGCTCTCTCTGCTTGAGTTGTCATAAGGATTTAGAATAATAACAATAATAATTGACAATACACATCACCTATTAACGCAATTAATCACATTCTTTTTTATTTATTTATTTTTTTAAACATACAAAAGTCCTGAGCCGGAACCTTTGTTTTTGCGTGTTTCTGGCACCCCCGTAAATATGACGCACAACTACAAACAGCTTATTTAATTGACAAAGCCACTGGGAGTTCAGTTTTACTTTTTTACTGGAAAAAACTATTGTTGTGTGCAAGTTGTTTTCCTTTTATAAATCAAGTTCTGCCACTAGATAATAATACAAAATATTAATAATAATAATATGTTTCATACAAGATTAGTAATATGAAGGTTTGGAGCACAATTAAGGCTCGGTTAGATCTTCTGAAATAGAAATGACATAATAAACACAGTGCATCACATTTGACTATTATAAAAGCTCCAATATTTGCCAAGGAATTTTTTTAACACTCGACTTAGACACACTGAAAGGCATGAATAAATCTCTACATTTCATATTCGATAATGAACTAGCTGAAATAATTACAGAAAGTCATCCATTATTGGCATTAGAATCACTTATCATTTTTCCTCTTATGCTTCTGTGTGTTATTGTCATTTTTGTACCCGGCTGACTTGCTGCCTGAAAGGCATGTGGTGCCACAAATGTATTCAAATCAGCTGAACGGATTGATTTGTAGAGCAAAACGTGTCACTGACACTGCAAGGCAACCGGTCCCACCACAAAGTTTTGTTTGAGCTACCGGGACACACAAAAACCCCCAAAAATAAATAAATGCGTGGAGCATCGTAGAACTCACGTAGACTTCAAAGTCTTTTGGTGCCGAGTCGATGTGGCCGGTGGGGGAGTTGTAGCGAGGCAGGTGGTCCAGAGTCACGTGACTTATCCTGATGGGGTGAGACAGAGAGATGACCAGGGTGCCTTGGACGCCGTGGAACGCCCAGCATTTCCCCGGGAGCAGCACCGGGTAACCCTGGAGAGACAGCAGGCTTCGTTAGCAACCCCGCCTGGGAAAGCTAACGTTGACCAACGGAGCAAACAGGATGTCGTACCTGGATGACGGTGCGCGGGCTCTCAGACGGATACCAGAGAGGGAAACCAAAGAGAGTGATGCACGCCGAGCGAATGCGATACGTCTCTGAACACCGCGTGCTGACGATGCTGGCACCTTCACAGACACGCACAAAAAAAAAGACCAGATTAATGGAAAGAAGAAAAGGTCATCGTGTGTCTTCAATTAAAAATAAGAGATATTTTACACACACTAAGAAGAACGTTCAGATTGATATAAATATTTAAACATTTCTGGGGGGGAGGGGTTTATTTGAAAAAAACATCAAACCTAAGGAAGCCGAGAGAGGTCGTACTGGCATAGTGTTTTTTTTTTTCCTCCTCAATATAACAAGATATTTATGTTTTGTTGTCACGAAATAACGATAACTGTTTTCTTCAGATAATTTCTTCTGTTATCACAATCTAGTTTTTCAATGGTTTTCTGGAGATAATGAGTTATGGTTACACACACATGCCATGACTTACACTTAGAAGTCCTCTCAGGTTGTCGTGACAGGCAGAATGGAATCACACACACACACCAATCGACTTATCTCAACAAAACAATCTGGAAATTAACTTTCTCCAGAAAACCATCGGCGGGGGAAAATATCTGTGGTCTCGGCTTCCGTACCAAACAAAGCAGACTTGGTAGAATTTTAAACACAAACTCTGGCAGGAGATTTAAAACCTCTGACCTTGAGTCTCAAGAGCAAAGTCGGGCATTTTGTCCGCCTCTGGACGTCTACACTCTGTGCAGTCCACTTTGACCTTCAGCCTGTTTGCTTCCTGTTCCTGATTGAAGAACAGAGCAAACAGTAAGAAACACACACAGTTAAGAGTTCATACTTCCACGACGATGTCCAGACTGGCTACCTTGATGCGGTCAGTGAGCCACTTCTCCATGGCCAGCTGGAGCTCTGGTGTGAGCTGGTTGTGGGCGGAGTCTGGAGCTGGCGTCACCTGCATGGAGGACAGCTCCTGGGACAACTACGGGAATGGAGGGGGGCCACAGTGAAACCGGAGCAAAGTGTTGGGGGGGTAGAGGGGGAAACGAATCCGCCAGTCAGACACGTTTCCGTCGGTTACCTTAGCGTTCTGGGTCTCCAGAGTTTGGATCTTGAGGCTGAGGCTGGCGGCAGCGGAGCGGCTGTCCGTCTGATGATCTTCCATCTGCTTCCCCAGACCAGAAACCTGCTGCTCCAGGTGGCGGCGGATGTCAGAGTCCGCCGTCTCGATCTTCGCCTTCAGAAAATCCACGTCCAGCTGATGTTTCTCCTTCAGCTGCAGGAAAAAGATACAGAGAAGCTGGTGGGTGTGGATACTGCTGCTCCTTACGGAAACGCAGTTCTTTATTAAAATAATCACACACTCATTCTGCACATTGTGTACAGACTTAGCTGTGAGAAAGTATTTGCCCTCCACGCCCAGATTTCTTCTGTTTTGGCTTATTTAATTACTCTCACAATTCAGATTCTGAGAGACATTTCAATATCAAACTAAGATATACACAAAAAACAGTTTTCCAATAATGATTTTATGTACTTAGAGGAAAAAAATGATCTAAACCAACACATCATGTCCCACTCTAAAAAAAATAAATAAATAAAAAAAATCTGAGCAGATCTGAAATTTTTCCATCAAAACAAAGAGAAACAAGTGCTATGTAAATAAAATGTACAATTATTATCATTAAATCACAGTGATGTGGTTAAAAATGTTAAACGTAAGAGCTATTAAATATATTTTTGTCAATATATTTAATATGTATTAAATATAACTAAAAATAACTTTGATTATTCTTAATAATTAAAGTTATTAAAAATAAAGCATGCTAGTTTTTAAACTTGAAACAGCAAATAAAAGAATCCAACAGAAAATCTATAATTTCTGCAGTTTCACATCTCGAGCACCAGAGGTCACTCTAGGCGCAGCTGAGCTCAGTTAAGCTGAACCTCATTTTCTTTTAAGAATCTAGACCTTTTTCACGCTTCCGCGTTTTAAAGCGGATGTGGGGTTTGACAACTTCCGGTGGCTATAGCGTTAGCATTAAAA